>OZ012661.1:38987383-39135250 GCA_963942545.1 Oxycera nigricornis | reverse complement strand
TGGAAAAAATATAGTTTCAAATGGAGAAAAAGACAATAAATAGGCGAAAATTTTTTTGTTTCCAAGAATTTTTTTCCACTATTCGGAGTTTCGATTTTCCGTTATTGACAGGTCTAGTTGCATGGAAGAGCTCAACGGCCAAATTAATTTTCATTATTGACACGAATTCCACTATTAACAGTTTCCGTTATTGACAGGTTTTACTATATATATATATATATATATATATATATATATATATATATATATATATATATATATATATATATATATATATATATAGTTAAAGCCCTTTATTCGCGGGGCATGTTCCGTAAATATGCCGCAAATACAGAAACCGTGAATATGGAATGGTGATTTATATGGAATTATAGAGAAAACGTTCCTAGGTGGCAAAATGAAAAACAGAAATATAGAAAAAACAATTTAATTCAAGTTTTTCACCAAATTGATTAATTATTATCGTCAGGCTTAGGCAATGGTTTAAAGAACTTTGCATTTTTTTCTTGCTTGGCAGTTTTCAAAAGCTACTTTAATTTAGACTAATATTCAGCAGTGGCATTAGCGATTTGCCTCTTAAAAATAAGATTTCGTTCCATAAACGGATCAATTTTGATGAAGAAATCACAAAGCCATTCACAAACCTTCACTAAGATTTTTCAAATGACACGTTTCCAGTGCTTCTTGAAGCCTTTTTTAATGGGCTACGGATTCAACATTTCCTCCAAGTCGGTTTCAGTCAAATCTTCATCGTGCGATTCAAGCAACTCCTGAATGCCACTTGATTCTAACTGTTCGAACCCATCTCGTCCTATTCCATTCATAATTCCGGCAATGTTTGCAGTTATAGTTTGAGTTTGCACAGATTGTTCATTTTTCGTAGTCAGAACAGGCTACAGTTTTTCCAGCATGATTTCAATGTGTATGGCTTCAGTTCTTTGAATGATTCTTTTATATTTACGATGCATACTGCTATGTCAAATTTCTTCCAGCATTGCATAACATTCATATCAGGATAACATTTCATATTATCCAGTATGATTTTGAAGGTTCGTCTAATGTAATAGGTCCATAGGTTGAAGTAAAGCCGTCGTGTTTGGAGGTAAAAATGTCACTTTTATATTTGGATGTATAGTTTCAAGTTCGCGAGGATGACCTGGTGCATTGTCCAAAACTAGAACTGCTTTACAGTTATTCTTTTTTTTTAAAATAAAATTCAATTTCAGAAATAAAACAACTCCGGAACCAGTCACAAAAAATAGCGCTTGTAAACCACGCTTTCTTATTAGCACACCAAAACACTGGCACGTCGTTCTTTTTTGTTTTTTAAGCACGCGGATGTAACGATCTGTAAAGCATCAGTGGTTTAATGATACAATCTCCAGATGCATTAGAACATAGCAGCAGTGTAACTCTATCCTTTGCTGTCTTACATCCAGGGGCGGACTTTTCGCTTTTAGAAATGAATGTTTTGAATTATATCAACGCTTTTCAATCTAAACTTTATCGAAAATGAAACTAAACCACGTTTTGGATGTATAAGCTCTCTTTATTGGGAACAAAACACAAGCCGAGTCTTGCCTCTACAAATCTAAAAAAAAACTTAAAAAAACATTTGCTTCGCGCATGCGGTTTAAAAGGCAATGATGATTGCTCAGTTTTTTCAAATCCGACATCCTCCCACCATTGAGATACAAGTAAATGGGATCTCAATTACAGTACATCCTTCGCGCCACTCATATTTGATTGAAATAAGATTATAGAAATATTATAATTAACGAAATTTTCACACAGGACTAGAACTAAAATTAATAAAGAACCAAATTACATCACTACCATCAAAAATTAAAATTAAGAAGCTTATACTCTAATACGTAAGACGCTTGAGTTTTTTACTCATTCTGCCACTACGTGTAACAACATTTTCATTGCCAGTGTGTATCTCATTACTCTGAATTTCAATCTTATTTCTAATGGCTTTTTGATTTTCTTTATTATCATGTTCACATGCCAGTTCTAATGGATAAATACGTTGGATTGGTCTTACAAGTTCACCATTCTCTGTGTACAATCTTACTAATCTTATGTTTCCATCTTTACTTTTCTTTATTTCTTTTATTCTTGCCAAAGGCCTATCCAAACGTTTACAATTGTCATTACCTAAAAGTACAATATCGCCAATTCTAATATCTAAATTGTTTTTTTTAAATTGCCTTTACATCGTACTAATGCACCCAAGTATTCATTTCTAAATCACTCTCTTAAACATTGCTTAAGTCTCATTCGGTGCATCTCTCGTTTACTTAACTTACAACTATCGATTTTATCTAAATCAGCGACGCCAATTTCTTGTATATCCTGCAAAAAATGTGATGGAGTATGGGGAGTGAACTCATTGCTGCTATCAGATTGAAAGGGTATCGGTCTTGCATTAATTATTGCTTCACAATCTAATAAAATGGTCAAAATCTCTTCGTAAATTAAACATGCTCTTTGTAACGTTCGTCTTAATAATCTTTTCAAAACACCGATTAGTCGTTCCCAAAAGCCACCCCACCAAGGTGCTGCTGGAGGAATAAAAATCCAGTCAATTTTCCGCATTGCAAGATTTTCGGCTACCTTAATAAAATCCAACTCCTTCAATTTATTGTTGGACCCCTCAAAGTTTTTTCCGTTGTCGCTGTATATTGTATTGGGTCGGCCTCGCCGTGCAATAAATCGTCGGAGTGCCGTCAAAAACGAGGAAGTGCTGAGAGAATTTGTCAATTCCAGATGTACCGCCCTATATACAGCACAAGTGAAAATACAAATCCAAGATTTTACATTACCCTTTAAAAAATGGACCGGCAGAATCTATACCTATAATCTCAAAAACATTCGCGTCGCGCACGCGGTTTAAAGGCAATGGAGGCTGCTCAGCATTTAAAACTCTTACATCATGACGTCTACAATTTACACATTTTTTAATAACTGATCGAATTTCCCTTCGTCCACCTAAAATCCAAAAATTGTCCCTTAGTATATTCAAAAGAATTTCTACTCCCGCGTGATGATGTTTTTCATGGTGTATCTTTATTAGTAAGTGCACAAAATAATTATTACACGGTAAAACAATCGGAAATCTAAAGTTATATTTATCGTCTCTTAGAATGATTTTAGTTTTGAGACGGATCAATTTATTACCGTCTTCCATAGGTTCCAAATGTTTAATCGACTCATCACTTATACCATCAAAAGCGTGTTGTTGTATAAACCGTAAAATGTATGATTCTGCGGACGTAATCTCTTTTGCAAAAATTGTAGTTTGCATCTTTCGTTTTTAAACCGAAGATTTTTACAATATCGCTTTAACCAAGCGAAAACTCGTATTATTTTAAAATAATTCGAAAATTTACTACATATCATCGATAAAACGATATCTTTACTATCCGAAGCAAGCAATGATAATGATTCTTTGTTCGACGACTTTTTCATCTCAAGTTGGAACGCCTCTTCGTTGCACTCGTAAAAGGTTCGGGCCACGTACTGTAATCTTCTCTCAGCTATTTTGGCCCCTCCCACTTATTCGATGATAAGAGCTGTCCTACCCTGCAACCCCTCGAAGGTAAGTCGGCTGGATTCAAATGTCCAGGTACGTGTCTCCACTGTTGCGACTTAGAAAGCAATTTAATTTCTTTGACTCGGTACCAAACGAAAGTCCCCCAATTATTTTCGCGATGAATCCACGCCAGTACCGTAGAGGAATCGGCCCAGTAGTATACCTCTAATTCTTTAATATTTAATATCCGTAGAATAGTTGACGTCAATCTTGCGCCAATTACAGCAGCTAATAATTCTAATCACGGTATACTGTGGTGCGATCCTCCTCCTTTACTTGGGCTATTCGAGATTTAGCTTGTACAAAATTAAATTTCACTTTGCTTTCCCTCTGCACACGAAAAAAATGACAGCTGCATATTCAGATTTACTAGCATCGACAATTGTGTGCAAGCTAATTTTCTCACCATCGCGAATTTCTCTCAAAAAACATCGAAGCACTTCTACTTTACCGGCGGTCTCAAGTTCATCAAGCCACTTAATAAACCTTGACTCTACGCTTTCGTCTACAACTTGGTCCTATGACAGACGTTGTGCCCACGTCTCCTGAAACATAATTCGCGCTATAAGTGCAATGGGACTAAGGATGCCCAATGGATCAAAAACGCGATACGTGACGGAGAAGATAGATCGCTTGGTGATCTTATTAAAATCAAAATTAACTAAACTTGTATTTATAGATAACGTGTCTTCGTCTTTATCTCCAACGACACCTAAAACGTTGGAGTGGCTTTCATGAGAATTGTCTTGACTAAACTCCCGCCCACGAAGTTAAATCCACCCAAATACATCACATTTTTCCCATCGTTTACAAAACATTCTAAATCGCTCTCAGAGTTGAAACTTGTTACGCAATTATCCACATATAGCGATTTTAACAATTCATTTATATTATCCGCAGAAAACCTTAAATGATAAAACCTCAATGATAGCACCTAAAATAAAGGGGCTCGAACCGACTCCAACAACTACTCTACTCCAACAACTACTCTACAATGTCGAAAAACTATAAGATTGTTGTCTGCATCATACCAAAAAAACGTAAAAAGTCGCTGTCTTTAGAACAGATGCTTGTTTGTAAAAAAGTCTTCTCAATATCGGAAATTACACCTATTTGACCTTCTTTGAAACGTAGTAGGACATCTGTAACCAGCTCGATGAGATTTGAACCCTTATGCGACGGATGCGGTGGCAACTTTGATGATGCATCGAACACGGGCCTAACTGCTGTGGTGCTATTCTCCTTAACAACATGCCGATGTGGCATGCAACGACCCCAGCTGTGTTCCTCTTCTTTAGGCACGTGCTCGATAATGCCCATATCCAACCATTGTTTGAGCACAGCATCATATTCACCGTAATATTTTACGTCCAGCAGCTTCTTTGTACTCGTCTAAAGTCGGCGCAGAGCAACGCCTTTGTTTTCTTCGAGTGGCGGATGATTTTCTGACCAAGGAAGCAACACTTTATAGCGACCTTCTTTATTGACGATAACTGATTTTAAAAATTCAGACTTGATTGTGTTTTCTTCTTCAGTCTGTTTTTTCAACTATAGGATCTTTAATTCCCAAAACATCAAGATCCCATAACGCTTCAACATTACAGTTTTTTACAAACATCGATATAGTCTCTATGGGTCCAGGAACTTTGCCTGACAGCACCCAACCGAGGCGAAATTCTTCTGCAGCCAATCCGCAAACTAACAGATATATACGACCCGTCTTCAATTTACCGGCGATATCAGAGCCAATGAGCAACGTTATATAATCATCGTTACTGTACATGTTCGAAAGTTCAATATTTAGATATTTCAGTTCATCACACCATATGCCTTTTCTCATTGAGGGCACTGATTCACAAATCGTCTCTTGATCGAGGGCTTGAAAATTGAATATAAAATCACTATTTAAATTGCCGACTCGCACTTGATATACATAATGGTTCGCTAAATCCTTTCGTGAACCACCAAAGAGCAGGTGATTCATCTTAACTGAATCGAGTCGGTCATAACCCAGCTTTTTTGCTGCCGCTGAGAATATATATGAATGTTGCGAACCTGTGTCAATTAATGTACGCACTTTGCAATCGCCGTTTTTTCCTATCAACTTGACCTTAATAGTTTGTAAAAGGACCTTCGGACAGCTACTAAGACTAGCTAAGTTCGCTTCTGATATAGCAATATCTGCATTTTGAGACCCGACATTTTCAACTGAACGACACATTATAGTTACATGCTTATATTCGCACTTTTCACACTTGTTTTCCACATTAAAACTATTGTAACTATGTCCGATTTTTAAGCATTGTGTTATTGTCTTTCGGTTAAAGTCATCTTTTTAGCTGTCTGACAATTAGCACTTTTATGATTAAGGTCACAAAATATACACTTTACTTCTTTCGTTGCAAGTTAGTTGCACTGGGTACATTTTCCCCGAAGTTTGTGCACTCATCTTTTTTGGCTTGGAATTTTCTCTATTCTTTACTGAAAAACGCACTTGCGCACTTCTTTTTTCAAAAAATTAATCAGAAGTTTTAAACGTCCTTGTGCATCAATGTTTGCTGAGCCTTGATCATGATCTCTTGCGAATGAGCAGCTACTACGTTGCCAAACACGTAGTAATTCTTCCGGTAGGCAAAAATCTACCAATGGAAAAAGCATTGCGGCATACTTATCCGCAGTTACACCTAGCGTATCAAGTGCCCTTAGATGTGCTTCAATCTTATCGTACAGAGAAGCAATTGGTAGATTAGCCTTAAGTCCACTATTTAAAACAATTTGCAACAAATCACGCACATAAACTTCGACTTGCAAATCGTTTCTGCCGAATCGATCCTTCAAACTTTCTATAACCTTCGAATAATTCTCTCCCATCGGTGGATAACTGGACACTAATACATCAGCTGCCGAACCTGAGACCATAGTTTGTAACAAATACTGAAACTTATCTTCATTACTTAGCATTCCATTTTCATGAATCTTTTTGAAAAAGCTCCAAAATTTAATCCAATCGCGAATATCACCACTGAATTTTGCGAGCTCGATTTTTGGTAAATTGTATTTTTTAGCTTCAATATGTCTCGCATTAACAACATTCATGCCTGATACGTCATCATTTCCGTGAACAGCACTATTTCTTGAATGTTTCTTTGTGAACCCTTTCATAGTCGCACGAGCCTCGATGAATTTGAGCCGATAGTCATTTGAATCATCCGTCTCTTTCTGGATATCCTCCTCAGTGGCTGTTGCAGAATCATACATCAATTCCAGCACGTTATTTGATGCAATTGTCAACTCATCCATTTTTTCTTCGAGCATTTGAAATGCAAATTCGATATCTCTATAAACTGCACCTTCACATTTATCATCAAATGCATTTAATGCTTTTGTAAAGACTGCACGCTTTGGAGCTCGCACTTTTTTAGCTCTTTCCATTTCGATAAAAAACTAAACTCACGATTGAAAATGCAAACCAAGTCCTGTCACGGTCGCCAGATTTTTAATTATATCAACGCTTTTCAATCTAAACTTTATCGAAAATGAAACTAAACCACGTTTTGGATGTATAAGCTCTCCTTATTGGGAACAAAACACAAACCGAGTCTTGCCTCTACAAAATCTAAAAAAAAATCTAAAAAACATTTGCTTCGCGCATGCGGTTTAGAAGGCAATAGTGGTTGCTCAGTTTTTTTAAAATCCCACAGAATGTTTTGCTGGCATTCTCTTCCAAAACAGTGAAGTTTCGTCTGCATTAAATACTTGCTCAGGTTTGTATCTTCCATCAGCTACTAGGTTTGCAAATTCTTCTGTGAATCTTTGTGCTCAAAAATTTTAAGCTTCTATATCTAGTCAACCCTCCTATTATTATCGGTTTTCTCAAAACGCGGTTTCCATATAACGCGGAGCTGAAATTGCGACAGCCCTCCTATAATGCGGTACTCATCCATACAAGGCGGTAGACGGTTTCCATAGAACGCGCTACGAATTAGCCTGGTTTGTACGGTTAAATCCGAGTTTCTTATAGCGCGGTACGTACTCACCGCGTTATAGGAGGGTTGACTGTATATTTATATATATGTATATGTGGTATATATATATATATAAATAGAAGAAAAAGTAGCACGAAATAAATTTCTCTCTTTTTCTAAAACTTTCTGTACGGGAAATTAATTTATCGTTTCACTTTCGTTGTTCGACAGCGAATAAAACCAAAACGGCAAATACCTTTCCTATATAGACATCCCCTTTTTAAAATTTATAAAATAATTTCCAGTAAGAATAATTTTTCTTTCATCACATGAACAATTTAAAGTGTCATTTTTTATATTCGTTACTATTAGAACATCTTCTCCGATTTCCGAATTTTTTTGAAATATTTACAATTGGTTTTAAAAGCACAGTTCTAACTAACAACAAGTTCTCGGAAAGACATGAAATGTATATATTCGGTTTTCTGACACAATTAATATTCTATATCTTGATCAATTTGTTTATTGAGTGAATTTGGAATAGGTATAAGATTATTTTTATCAAATGTTTGTGTTCGCGTTGGAATTCTTAATGCGATTACTATGGAGTCGTTTACAAACTTAGCGACTCAAAATTTTATGTTAAATAGCTTATGAAAAGCAATTTCGTAATTTTGCATTTCCGCACTTGAAAGTATGGAAGGATATGGTGTACCTGATTTGGCAGAAACAATGTTAGTCTGTATAGCATCAACTTGATTTCGAATTAATTTCAACTTCATTAGTTATTCCAAAAATACACCTACCTTATAAGTGTTTGAATTGTTTATAATTTCAATTTGTCATTTTCAATTGTTTCTTTTATTAATTCACAAGTTTTGTTGAAATTTTGATTAATGTCGATTAGTTGGTTCATGTGCGTAAATGGTCGTTTGTCTCTACGATTTTCAAATGGTTTTCGATGTCCTCCTTGTCATCACTATCCATTGCTCCAAAATGCCATTTTAAAGCCGTGCCTTCCAATTTGATAAGACCTCGCTTTCCTCTATTCGGAATTAGGGTCCCTATCATATTTTTAACATTTTCAAGTGGATGGAGTTTCATAACTTCGTTAGGACCTGTTTGGGTCGATTTTATTACGGATTCTAAATCTATTACAAACTCAAAAATATCTTAAGGAAAGGAAGGAAAGAAATGATCAAATCAAATTTTCGTACTACTTCAACTTCATTAGTTTTTATCAAAGTATATCCTGTCTCGGTGTTGATCTTGTCAATGGTTAGCGTTTGCTGAGTCATCGGAATCATTGACGAAAGAAAAATTACAACTAAATCGAAAATCTGCAATATTGGTTAAAAATACAGAAAGCTCTTTTGAAACATTAAGCTAGAATTTATAATCGTAGAAAGTATTCGTTAGGAACTATAGAAAATGGCCTTTAACTCATTCTAAAATCATCTATTATCGAAGGACAAATTTACCACATTCGTCAAACGATATCCCGTGAGGTCGACAAGTATCCGAGAAGTTATATGCTGCCTCAAAGATAGATAGTTTATAGCCGTCCTAAGCGCATCAATTCTGACTGCGGCCCCTGTTTCACTTCAGCAGAACTTAGTCGTACCCCGATTGGTCCCAGAGGCTATTGATAGCTGAACATGCTATCAACAATTCGGTCCACAGTTTTACCAAACAGATGCTCAGTATATTTCCATTCGGTATTGAACAGCGGGGAGAAATCCGCGACGAGCTCGCCTCTCGAAAAAACAACTTTACAAATGTCTGCATCTTCCCCAAAAACCCCAGCTATTTGTACGAAGAAACTCTTCAGATTCGGAACCTACTGGCCAGAAGAAGTATGAAATAGACGCATAAATAGAATTAAAAGTTCAAACTCTAAACTAAACCAAGGGATGTAATGTAAATCGCCTCCTCGTGGTGCATCCCGGATAACGCTAAATGATCTACCACGGCACGACCTCGAATGTTCTCGGACTACTCTCTCGTCTAAACGACTTTATCTGATGATTTGGGCTGGTAGTGGTAGTATTCTGTCACCTGAGTACGCAAGAGTGACATATTGCAAAAATGGCTTTCAGGCTAATGCCACTGCTGCCTCCGTTCCGGTAAAACCCTGGCAGGCCTCGCGGTACGTTCGAAACTCGTCGCTACTAGTCTGGCCGTGTAGGTTCAGTTGAGTTCAGACTCCTGATTAGTTCCTGGCCCGGCTCTGAGCACATATCCTCATAAGGGAATGTGCCAACCCTCGCATGGGCTCCCTGCTTCGGCATAGACAACCATGGGGTCTCAGGGAAACTGCACGAGTGGAAATATCGGCTGCGAGGGGGAGCCAACTGCAATGAATTCAGAAAAAGGTAAAAAGGAAGATTCACTCAGCCCGGAAGGGAAGTGGGCAAAGGTGACGCGTCCTTCTGGTGGGAAGAAGACCGTGATATCCAATCGGAAAACAACCAGCCTACCCCCACTTCATCGAGGGGTGCATGCACCAAGACAAGCACCTTCTTAGGTAGGCCAATTGGCGCTAGCGGCTACGGCGAATAAGCCGGCCCGTATGGTTGCCGCTACACCCTCTAACACCGCCTCTTCTTCAGGTGTCAAAAAGCAGCAAAAATCTTCTGTTATGGCTTACAGGGACAGAAGATCTGACTTCAAAGTCCTGAAAAGGCTGAAAGATTTACACCCTGAGGGGCTTTCCCAGAAGAATAAAATCTCTCTTGAATAGGCAACAAATACAGTAGAGGCTCATAAAGCCTCTTTGGCAAAGCAAGGGGCTACTCACAAAAGATGCAGATCTAATGAGGCAGCCCCAAATCAACCGAGTGCCCAATTGCAGGTCACCGAAAGACCAAGGTTGGCCACGCCCAATCCTGTCAAGGGCAGGAGTTTCAGTGAAGTGGCTAAAGGCAGCCTGGTGTGGGCTGTCATCGACAGGAGCAGCAGCGATGGAACCATCTCACCGTCAAACTGGAAGATGGTGGAAATCGCTCTTCTTCGCGTGTACAAACCCATACTGGAGGCAAACCCATACTGGAGGCAAACCCAGGCCCTCCACCTAGTTGTCGTGACGCTGGTTGGTACCAGGATCACGTTAAGCTGATAGCCTGCACGGATCAACGCTCAGCGGATCTACAGGGTGGCGCAAAAGTTTCTGACCTTCGACATAAAAATCAACCAGAATAAATTCATCGCCAAAAAACTATCTTCAAAAATTTTGACATCCACTTTAAATTTTTTTATAGCTACATATCTTTGATTAATTTCCATAAAGAGTGAAAACAGAAATTTGAATGATAATACGAAAATAATGACTTTTATTGAAGACTCAGCAAAAACAGGTACGAAAATTCGAAGAGAATTTGTAGGTAAGCCTAGTTACAAGTAAAATATGCAGACCCATAAGTACTTGGGCATTTTTTATTAGCCTTAGATGTTAACTCATGTACAGTAAAAAGACTTTTGAAAAGATAAATTTATCCATTCAGATTCGGTTACTTGAAGTGAAAGTACCAAATTTATCGAAAAATCTTAATTTTAACGCTCTTTTGTACAATTTTTACAATATTTTGCGACGATAATGGTAAGTGGTCGAATTCGAAAACGTATTGCAATTAGACACATTCATCGATTGGGGTACAGCTGCAGTGACATGTGCAGAATATTTAGGATCAGCAAGAACACCGTGGAAAAATGGTGCATTGCCGAAGAAGGAAACGTGGAGGATATGCAAAGAAGTGGTCGGCCGTCGGTACTTTCTGCAGAAGCAAAAACAAAAATTAGAACATTGGCTGAAAATAGACCAGGAGTGGAGACGCGAACAGTGACGAAACGGCTTAACAGCTCTCCGGCAGCCATTAAAAACTTGTCGACGCTATACATTCGGTCCACCAACTGGGGCCGGCAAACGCAAAACATATAGCCGACCTCGAAGATAGACTATTAAACCTGCTCAATGAAAAATTGTCTACGCTGTCAGTACAAAACTCATCATGGATAACAACCACAGAGAACAAACTTGAAAGTGCAATCCAGAAAATTGTAAGCATGGGCACTGTACTGTGCGAACAAAACCGCACCACCCATAACACTCCAACCCGCTGTGAACTGCCCCTAAACCATGAAATTTTGTTTGCTGACCCTAAAAACATGTTGAACAGTGCATTAAAAGTTCCTACGCAAGACAAGGCAACATCTCCCATCAAACGTTTATCTGTCGAGGATAAAAAGCCAGTTTCAACACCTACTACCCAGAAAACAAAAAGTGCCAGAAAGATTTTTCAATTCGGTACATCCTGGTCAGAAGAAGATTGGAATAGAAGGATAAATAAAGTTAAGCGTATAAATGCGGATTACGTGAAAAACGTCACTATTGCTTCGTGTATATCACGGAAGAATGAAGACTACAAAGTATTTCATGTAAGGGGTGCCCCAGTATCTGCAGATGTAACGTGGATGATTCAATTCCTTCAAAGTGAGCTTGCCATTAATGATTGTTTAGCTGAAACTCTCTCTAAAAGCACCAAGAGAAAAACCACTTCATTCAAAGTATGTATTCCATCTCGGTATGCCTGGCTGTTCTTTCAGCATGAAGGTAAGGCGAAGCAAATTTGGAATGGGATGACATTCACCCTATGGCGTAACTCAACCAAAAAGGTTCAGCGTGAGCAGAAACTAGTCAGTAAGAACAATTCATTTACGTGTACAGCCTCCCCTAAAAATGTTGCAATTTCCCCGACTAACAACCCTAATCCCGTCCAACAACTAGGTATTATTACTACTTCCACTTTACCTGCATCCACTTCTAAAGTCCCCGTTAGCATACCTACGTCTTGTAAACTTACCACTGACACCTCCTTAAAAAAAGTCCCATATGCAGCGCAGACCCTACGACACCCACCCCTGCAAGACGTATTTTCAATACCAAGCAGCCGGCTTCAATATCCATTCCACTTGATGTTTCTTGTGAAACCTCCCCTTGTCACATGATGACTGCTAAGACAAACGCAATATCCAAATATGCTAATTTTATCCGCGGTGACGATCAAATCCCCTCGCAATCCGGTGCTATCCACATGCCAAACCCTCCTATTAATCAACCTTCCGCACCTAAATTTATTGATCCACTGGTACCTCCGGTTGTTAGAATTACCTCGAACTCTACAGACGATCTTGAGAGCAGATATCTTTTATCTCGGTTAAGAGACCATAAAATTTACGACAATGTCCGCCTTTTCCTTGCATACATGCATAACGCACCGGAAACTACCTGCTTTGAGGGGGAAAAGAAAACCAATCTCAAAATCATGATCCAACAAGAAGGTCTCCCTATTGACCTTGATTCTTTACGCCTCTTTTTTAATCGATATCATGAAGAACTCGGTATGTCCCCTGATCAAGTCAAACGTGATCTTAAAACTTATGGCTCCTATGTCAGCTCTAAGTATATCTCTCTCTTACAAAAATCACGGGAAGACCATAAGAAATTTTATTCCTAATACGAAAGACACGTCTAAAATCTTAAGATTTCTCTACCATAACTGCAGTGGTATGAGGGGCAAATTAAATAGACTTTATTTTGACGCCAAATCTTGCCATTTCAATATACTCACTATAATAGAGACTTGGTTGAACGACTCGTACAAAAACGAAGTAATACTTGACAACAATTGGACAATCTATAGAGCTGATCGTGATTATCTTTATACTGGTGTCTCAAGGGGAGGTGGTGTTCTTACCGAAATTCACAACTCCCTGTCGAGTGAACTTGTTACAACCGTGTCCCATAAATCATTTGAACATATATTTATCAGAGTTTTATTAGAAAAACATTTTCTCTACATCGGTGTTATTTATGTGCCCCCACACTCCGAAGATACTACTTATAATGATTTGAGCGACGTAATATCTTCTGTCATTGCTTCATTGAATGTGGATGATAAAATTATCATATTTGGTGACTTCAATCGTCCGAATATTGGCTTTATCACCGATGACAATGATAGTCACCTCCTCCCAGTCAACATTCTTGGCGACATTGACTTTAATCTCATCAGTGTGTTTTATGACAATGATTTGCAGCAAGTTATTTCGACTCCTAACCAAAATGGCAAATGGTTAGATCTGATTTTCACCAACTTTTATGACGAAGCGGTGGTTAGCCCAACCATTGACACCGAGAATCTTTTCTCCAACACTCTCCATCACTCAGCTTTGACGGTTGAACTATCCACTGCGAATGTACCCTTTACCCAATCGTACAATAATGAAATTGTATATGATTTCTTAAATGCTGACTATATTAGCATTAAAAATTTTCTCGATACCATACATTGGCCGAGTTTCTTTTCGTCGTTAGATTTAGATGAATCTATAACTTCTTTTTATACGCTAATCTTTCATGCTATTAATAAATTTGTACCAACGATAAAGAAACGGAGCAAACTCTCAGAACCCTGGCTTGATCATGATTTAAGGCACTCAAGAAACCAAAGAAACAGACTCTATAAGAAAATTAAAAATGAATTTTTCGTCGACGAGGATCTAAAGAGAATGCACGATGAGCTATCGAATGAATTCTCCACTAAATCCCGAGAAGCGTACGATTTTTACGTCAACGTAATTGGTGAAAGCATTATTAATGATCCGAAAAAATTCTTTGATTTCGTCAATATAAAACGTAAAACGACAGGCTATCCCGTTACTTTGTTCAAAGAAAATGTTGTATCCTCCTATCCATTTGAAACTTGCAACCTATTTGCCGATCATTTTCAGGAGACCTTTTGCCCGCCTATAATCCCGTCGACAACACCGTCTATTAGAGCTAACACAACGCCCCTCATCGACAGTATAGTCTTGTCACAAGAGGCAATTATTAATGCTGTTAACGAGTTAAAAGTGAACAAAGGACCCGGCCCAGACTTACTTCCTCCTGGTTTCTTGGTTCGTTGCATAGACCAACTTGTCACTCCTTTGCACCTCATTTTCAATAGATCTCTGTCTCTAGGTGTCTTTTCGTCCTCCTGGAAATCCTCGCATCTTATACCTATTCATAAAAGTGGTGATAAGCGATCTGTTGATAACTACCGAGGGATCGCTATTATGTCAGTAATCCCCAAACTCTTTGAGAAGCTAGTCTGCGATATTCTCACTCCCATCGTAGACCCTCTCCTTAACGAACAGCAGCATGAATTTCGTAAAGGCAGGTCGACTTCCACTAATCTCATGATCCTAGTTTCTGACGTCCTCTGTGAAATGGAAAAGGGAAACCAAGTTGACGCGGTCTATACAGACTTTAGTAAGGCTTTTGACCGGGTTGATCATCAAACCCTAATACGTAAATTACGTAATTTTGGAGTATCTGGTTCCCTACTTAATTGGCTACAATCTTATCTCTGTGACCGAACTCAGATGGTCAAATTCCAAGGTCACTTATCTAAAAGAGTTTTTGCATCCTCCGGAGTACCACAAGGCAGTCATTTCGGCCCTCTGTTGTTTAATATATTCATTTCTGATCTATCTGCGACACTGTCTAACATACCTCACCTATTCTATGCTGACGACTTAAAAATTTACTACAGCATCAAAACACAATCGGATGCAGCCTTCCTCCAGTCCAAGTTTCATGCACTTGCACACTGGTATAGTCAGAATAAGCTCTATCTCAATGTCAGCAAATGCCACGTGTTGAGCTTTTCTCGTAAGAATGCAGTTACTACCTATTCTTATTACCTTAACGACATCGTATTAAACAGGGCTGATCATGTCGTTGACCTCGGCGTAGTCCTAGACAACCAATTGCGGTTCAATCTGCAATATGACAAAGTCCTATCAAAGGCTAATAAACAGCTTGGCTTCATTAAGAGAAGAGCCAAGGAATTCAAAAACGTTTGGGTTACCAAGTCCTTATACACCACCTTCGTGCGGCCCCTGATCGAATATGCTTGCATAATTTGGAACCCCGTTTTTATGCTCCACAGCGACAAACTTGAATCTATCCAGAAACAATTCTTGCTTTTTGCCTTGAGGGACCTCTACAACCCGAGTGTCTTTCATAGTCTTCCTTCCTACAAATATAGACTAGACCTTCTAAACTTAATGCCTCTTTCATCTAGAAGAACACTAATTAGTGCCAGTTTCACCTTCGACGTTATCAGCGGCGCAGTAAATATAGTAGCCCTCGCTGATAGAATAAAATGTAATGACCAACAACGACGTACTCGACACACAACTCTGCTTAAAGAATATCGGCATCACACGGCCTATGGTCATAATGAACCGATAAATAGATGTTGCAGAATATTCAACACAATTAGTAACCACTATTCTCCGGGTATCCCTAAATCGTCCTTTAAACGTAACCTGAAAAAGACCCTATTGTCATCATAACCACGCACTCCCGAACTAAGCCTGATTAAGTTTTAATTAGACTAATTTACTTTACTTTAACTTATTAATTATTTATGTATTTTGTATTGTTTACTTGATGCCTTGTTTGGTGTAAATAAATAAATAATCTTAAAATTCATTTCGCTCAAATAAACAGTTTACGTTCAAAAAACCTAACAATCAGTTTTTTTATTAACTTCAGCATACGAAGTTTATTTTTTTTGGAGTGGCCACGACCCTTTTCCAAAACTTTCGGTTAAAAACGGTTTTATTCGCGAAACTGAGAAAATTTTATCGCGTTTTTCCGGAAAAAAGGAGACACTAAAAAGATTAATTAAAAAAACGTTCTACCTCGGTAAACGATCGCGATATCCGAAAAGGAAATCGGTTAATTAATTGAAAAAATAAACTTGGGAAAACAAGTGAAGTCTTAAGGTTTTTTAAATGCGTGGGTAAGGCTGCCCATAAACCCAAGTATATATATATAAAAAAAGTGAATTTGTGTAAAGGTAAAGTTGTGAAGTGCAAATCAAGGGATATCCAGGAAGAAACAATGGAGGACGAGCTTCACCGACTACAATACGAAGTACACGCTCGCGAAATTCAAATCAATCAATTGGCAGATGCCTTGCGAGCCATGAAAATTGAAAAAGATGCAAATGATGCGAAAGTTCGCGAAAATATCCTGAAAGAAATAAGGTTCATGTCGAACTTCACGGGAAAATCTGACATATCAATAAACTCCTTCATATCAAGTATGAAGTATTATCTGGAAGGCATCAACAACGAAGAAACCAGGAAAGCAGCCACAAGAACGATTTTTTATGAGAAGATCCAAGGAGAAGCAAAGGAAGGAATTATCAATTTGGAACAAACCGACAATTGGGACGAAATCAAAACAGCACTCTACAGGCCGGATACGGAGCCAGCGGAAATCTATAGGAGAATCTGCAACCTGAAAGTTAAAAATGTAAGTGATCTTGCACAAAATATTCAAAAAATTAAAATAAAATCGGACGAATTGAAATTGTATCATAAGCATACTTTGCACGTAGATTTAAGTAGTGTAAATCCTTTACTGGTCAATACAATCAAAGAAATGACTCACCATTAGAATTTAGAGCACCCCCTCATGCTCTAATCAAATGGAAAGTTAAAAATTTAAACAAAAGGAAATATGAATTTATAATCGGAGCAGATCTTTTGAATAATCTGGAAACACTTATTGACTTTGAAGAGAGAACTATCACTCTCAATAATCAAACGATTAGATTCATAAATAGCCCTTATCCATTTGAAGAAATTTTCCTTTTAGAAACAATAGAATCTGACTATATCAACAGATTAAAATTGGGACACCTAAATTGGGAAGAAAATAAAGAATTATCCAAAGTTCTTAAAACATTTCAAGGTATATTTTTCAAGGAAGGCGATAGATCAACGAGCACGCCGACCATTGAACACCACATAACGACAACCACGAATCAACAAATTAATTCGAAGTTGTTTCGATACCCTCCTTAACATGAAGCTGAAGTTCGCAAGCAAATTGCGGATATGGAAAAACAGGGTATTATCCAAAAAAGCAACTCTAGATACTCAAGTCCCTTGATTGTAGTCCCTAAGAAATCAGACAACTCCGGTACTAAAAAGTATAGAATTGTCATCGACTACCGAAGATTGAACGAGGTAACGGTAGACGATAAGTTCCCCTTACCAAACATCGAATCTGTTTTCGACAAGTTAGGGAGGGCACAGTATTTCTCGATGATAGACCTTGCTAAAGGCTATCATCAGATTCTAGTAAACAAGGAAGATCGCCATAAAACGGCATTTGTCACACCGCATGGGCTTTACGAGTTTGTTAGAATGCCGTTCGAACTCAAGAACGCACCGGCGACATTTCAACGACTCATGAATGACATCCTCCGCGGTGTTATCAACAAATGTTGTGTTGTGTATCTTGACGATGTATTAATATTAAGCACATCGCTCCAGGAACACATACAATCTTTAACAGAAATATTCAAAAATTTAGAAAGACATAGATTGAAAATTCAGATAGACAAGTGCTCTTTCATGCAAAAAGAAACTTCATTTCTAGGGCATATCATTACTAAAGATGGATTGAAGCCAAACCCAGAGAAAATTGAATTGATCCAGAAACTAAAAATTCCACAGACCGAAAAGGAATTAAAAAGCTTCTTAGGTGCAACTAGTTACTTTCGCAATTTCATCAGGGATTATGCGAAAGTGGCACAACCGCTTACAAAATACCTCAAAAAGAACGTTAAAATAAATTCCAAAGACCCAAATTACATAGAAGCATTTGAAAAGCTTAAAACACTCATAAGTACACATCCTATTCTCCGTTTTCCTGATTTTAATAAACAGTTTCAATTGACAACCGACGTCTCAAAATTTGCAATAGGCGCGGTACTTTCGCAGAATGGGCATCCTGTGTGTTTTGCATCACGAACTCTCAATTGTCACGAGCAAAACTGCTCAGCGACCGACAAAGAATTTCTGGCAATCATGTGGTCCGGCAATTATTTCAGGCCGTATCTGTACGGAAACAAATTTGTAATTTATACAGACCACCAGCCAATCAAATATCTTCAGGCAAAATATAAAGGTAAAGATTTGTCTCCACGCCACCAACGTTGGCTTTTAAAACTCGGGGAATACCAATTCGAAATTGAATATCTAAAAGGAAAGGAAAATCGAGTCGCTGAATTCCTTAGTAGGATTAAACATGTACCATCCAATGAAAGAGATCTGAATAAAGATGATAGGTATACAAATTCATATTCGGACTTAGGCATTTGGAACATGGAAAATGATCAGAGTTCAGACTTGGCTACAATTCACTCTGCAGAAGAGGAATTATTAGATCATATCCCCATTCAACATGAAATTGTAAATAAATATAGAACTCAATTTATTCTTACAAACAACAAAATCACTGAATTCGAAACTCTACATGGTAAACGAATAATATATATATATATATATCAGAAAATGATTTCGAAAACCTAGGTGACATTCTAAGAAGATATGTCGGAAAAGGCATAATAGGCATCTATACTGAATTGGAAGACAGTAAATACAACGTGGTACAGCAACAAAATCATAGAATTTTTTTCCAATGACAATCAAGTAAAATTCTTCAGATGCTCAATACGAGCTGAAGACATAGAAACAGAAGTAGAAGCTATAAAACAGATATCACTGTATCATGTGAGAGAAAGTATTCATTCAGGAATACAAGAATCGTATAATGCATTGAAAAATAAAATATATTTTCCAAAACTTTTAGAACTAATCACAATTGTAATAAACCAATGTGAAGTATGTCAAAGAACAAAATATGATAGGCGACCCATCAAGCCAAAATTTAAATTTAAAGAGACCGCCTCTAAAATCAACGAAATAGTTCACGCAGACATCTATATAATTAAACGGCTAACATGAATTTTGTGGTACCATTTTAGCAGTTGTTTCTGGACCGATTTTCATAAAAAATACATCAATGGAAAGAGAATATCCTGTAGATGTGCAGAATTGTATTTTTTGTGAAAATCTGTTTGGAAAATATAGAGAGAAAAATAGAAAATAGATTTTCTTACTAATACATACACAACGTTGAACGTTCACACAGCGACAAATACCAATGGTATACTAACCTTCACTAACAAAATAGAAACCCTGATTTTCGACGGGTTGTGTAGTGCATGCGGTGGTAATTTTCCCTTGCACGCGGGAGTCCCAGGTTCGTACCTAGGGCTGTTCCAAGTGTTTGAGTTTCTTTTTTGGAAGCTAATTAAATCATCAAATTTCACCACATTTAGCAATATTTTCATTCTCACTTTACAGCTTTACACCGTTCATGTGTATTTTTTTTGACCGTTCACTGGTTCGGTGTTGTGTGGTAGCTTTCTCTCTATGGACCATTCGTGTGTATTGTATTTAGCGTCGCCGTTCATTATGTAAATGTATACGCACTTTTCATCTCTATTTGGTTATATTTTTTAGTTTGTTTTGCTCTAACATTCCACGAAAAAGCGTTTTCAGTTGAAGAAAACTTTCAAGATTTAAAAACGATGTTTGATTTTCCAAACATTATTTACACAAACCGGTTTGGTAGATCTAAAGCATGTGAAAATCGAATGATGACATGCGCAAAACGCTTAGCATTGTTATACGTTCGAGACGATTTGAAGCGCCAATAATTAAATAATGATTTTTAAACGTTATTAAAATTCATAAACATTATTTAATCTCAATAGAAAAACAAATTTAGCTTGCCGTTTTATTATATTGATTGATGATTTAAGTTAAATTCAAAAACCTTTTTCCAAAATACACAGGGACATGGAACGCATGTTAAAAAAATACAACATCGAAGTGGTACCAAAGAGCGGTATTCAACTAAAAAATAGCATATCGACGGAAAAAGACAAACTGGAAGGAGGAGAAAAAAGTGGCATATACCAGATTACGTGCGGGAATTGCCAGCATATCTACATTGGGTAGACGAAGAGGCTTGCGATCACGAGATTCGAGGAACACATGAAAGAGGCAGCATTATCCAGAAGAGGAAGGATTAATACTGTACGATCATCGGTAGCAAAACATATGTTAGACACTAATCATAAGATAGAAATAGAAAACCTTAAAGTAATAAAACAGGTAAGGAAAGTCAATGAGTTAGACATAAGGAAAACTAGAGAGATAAGTAGAGTACCTGTAGGGATTAGAATGAATAATGACTTAGGGAATGGATCAATTAAGCTGATTAAATTTTGCGATGAAAATGTAAAACGTTAGGGATTAAAATAGAAACACAGAACTTAGGGAATTAGTTATACACTGAAGAAGTCTGGGTGTGCCAGACGAGATGTACATCTGGTTTAATAGTTTAAATACACGTTTTTAAGAAAATGTTGGAAAAAGGTTTTTGAATTTAACTTAAATTTGTGAAAGCGTGAAAATAAGGGTTCTACCTGAGATTGATGATTATTCGATCGAATTTCTAGAGTCAGTTATAATAAAATCATCATTGCACTCGAATTTCGAGTGATGGGTTCTGCTAGTATTTATTATAATGAAACATAGTTTCCTAACACTAATTGACAAATTTTCAAAATTTGGAGCCATAGGCTATCTTACGGACAGAAATCATGTAACTATCATAGAGGAATTAGAAGATCATTTCGCGAAAATTGGCAAACCAAAAAAATAATTGCAGGAAACGAATTCAGTGGAGCTTTAATCAAAGACTTTTTACAAACGGAAAACATTGTATTACATTTGACCAAGCCACACAGTCACACAGGTTTAGCTGACATAGAAAGATTGCACAGCACCATTGTCGAAAAATTCAAAACTTTAACTATAAATAAGACCAAAATATCCGCGAGGAGAACTCTTCAACAAGCCGTTAGGAATTATAATGAGAGATACCACTCAACAATTAAATGCACTCCTAGAGCAGTACAAAATGGCGAAGTCAACTTACAGAAAATAAAAATAAACATAGACGAAACAAAAAATAGATATTTGAACAAATTAAATAAGAATCGAGAAGAGTACTACACAGCGGCAAGGCTAAAACATCTCCCTAAATACAGGAAAGCTAAATTGGATAACGTACATTCTGCTAATATTAAGAAAGAATCAAGATATGCGGATCAAAGTAAAGAAATTGCACAGTCTAGTTATAAAACAAAAGATGCTACGAAACCCAGATGTAAGGAGATAAAGGAAACTTTTGATCAAGCACAAAAACTTGTTTTTGAAAACGCAACCAGAAACGGACCTCTCAACGAACGTCCTTGGATACAACAGAGTTTACAACAGAAAATGTAGTTAATATACCCAAGGCAATGGATTTGATTGTGGAGTATTCAGCTGCATGTTTGCAGAATATATTAGTAGAAACCAAAAAATTATTTTTTCTCAAAACAACATGCCTTACCTTCGAAAAAAGATGATTATTGAAATCGCTCAACCGAAACTCCTATAAAATTCAGTAGCGTTTTCATCTAAAATAACCTCTAACAAAGTATTTAACGATTTACAGGTTTTAACGTCAATTTTCCTCATCATTTTTATATGCATTCAACCAATAGCAGGAACACTTACGATAAATCCATTAGTTACAAAAAATGGATATACAATAATTAAGTTGGGTCAAACAGAAATAATAAAAACGACTAAAACTATATTACATATTATCACTATTAACGAAATTAGAAAGACGATTAATGTCATTGAAGAAAATACAAAAACATTGGGAATAACTGACGACTCTTTCATTCAAACGGAACTTGAAAGTATTCATGCCAAATTATCAGCAATAGAGCCAAAAATAAGACAAAAAAGAGGACTCATTAACTTCATAGGAACAGCCGAAAAATTCCTTTTTGGTACCATGAATGATGATGATCGACAAGAAATTTCAAATCATTTAAAAATCCTTCAAGAAAATCAGGAGCAGGAAATAAACAATTTAAATAAGCAAATCGAAATAAACTCTTTTCTGAATGACTCTGTTAATAATTTGAAGCATATAATTGAATCAGATAGAAATAGAATAATAAAAACGTATCAAGAGAGTAACAAGAACGAAAAGAAAATCATAAAACATCAACTGAAATTAGATCAAACCCTTAAAATATAAATTCTAAAAGAAAAATTGGATCAGGTTTTAGACAATAAAGGCCTAATTGGACACGGTTTGTGCATCCCAGTTTACTAACAGCAACAGAAATCAAACAAATAAAACTTGACTTCTACAAACTGAAAAACGTACGAACAGGTCTACTGAAACATAACGATGACACAATCATCCTTGCAATCAAAATTCCAGACACTTATGAATTAATTAGAGCTGTGACGAACCGCATGTATTCGTTACTTAGTAACGGGTACATCGCCTAGTTCGAAATGTCGAATCGTTACTTTCGAATACATTTCGTTACTCGTTTCGTTACTTTCGTTACTTCCGCATGATTACGACTCAAACGATGGAAATACGATTTGGTTGCTAAAAGCGCATTTGTGCGGAACAGCACATTTGTGCGGAGCGGCACATTTGTGGGGAACAGCACAATCGATTCGTCGTACGTAAGTGTGCTTGAAGGCAAGCGGCGATACATTTAGCACGTTTGCGCATTTGTTTTGTGTCGCCTTTTTTTCGCATATACGACCACAATTGCGAAGTTAGATATTTTGAAGCTCGTATATTTCTTGCTATTGAATCAATGCACTGTTGTGTCAGTTAAGCATTCAGGAAAATAAGTTTAAGAAGTGAATTTGGTGTCATACTTTATAAATTGGTATGTTATTTGATGTACTTGTTCCGCGTTAGCAGTTTTGAGAAAAGTTGAGAATAAGAACCGTTTGCAAGCAATTCTTGATAATTTAAAGATAAATGCGGTTGTGAAGGCGAATTCTTTGAAGTATTTAAATCACCAAAACACCGTTAATAGTTAATAATTGTGCCTTTAGCTGATTTTTAAATAAAAGTGTTAACTCTATTTTAAAGAAATATTATTATTTGGTTCATTAATATATCCGTAAAAGTGCTGATGAATTCTAATTGACTTATTATTTTTGTAAGTTAATATCACTTTTACTGAGTTAATATATTTTTTTCAAGAAGTGTGGCCCTTATTTCTTAATGGAAGCTCATCGTTGAAGATATTCTATGACGTAAATTTAAAAAAATTTGATTCAAGTATACCATTTTGGACATTAAAATTTACTATATGAAAAATTTAAGAATTCATTCTTTGAAAAATCTAATCAAATTCTTTGAAATTTGGCATTGAGGCTAAAAATTATTATGTTGGGAAAATAAAAAAATATGAGTATTTGATGATGCTGTTAACCTAGCCAAAAATTCACCAATTTTAAGTTTTCTCTATGAGATTATTCATTTATTTTATCTCTTAGATGTCATGAACATGTTAACATTCTATTATTTCTTGTATGAAATTTTTGTGTTACATAAAATGCCACGAACGAAATTACTATATGAGGGAATATTTTGAATTGCACGAATCATACGAAAAGTATGTAGTTCCATACGGTTCGAAAGTAACGAAAGTAACGATACTTTTGTAACGAGTACTTTTACCTTAAGTAACGAATACATATGGGTACAGATTTTTTTGTTACTTTTACAGCTCTAGAATTAATTGATTTTAAAGTAATAGTAGCAATGCCTAATGAAGATAATTTTGAAATTAACGTCCAGGATCAATACATTGTAGAATTAAACTCAACTAAATATCATTATAATGAAGACATTCTCTTTGAAAATGAGCTGAAACCCCTAAATAATTGTACTATAAACAATAATTGTAAAATAAAAGAAAGTAAAATAACTGAAATAAGAAAATTAGATGATAGTACAATATTATGTAAAAATATGAGAAATAATGAAATAATAAACTTTTGTGATGACAGAAAAATAAAATTAAATGGAAATTACATAGTAGTTATAAATAATTGCACTATAAACATTTTAAATAATACATTTAGCAACAATAATGAACAATTTATAGACAGATATTTTTATACTGAAGATCAGCAATACAATTTTACCAAAAAATTAAATTTTGAAGACATCATTTTGAAAAATGTAGAAAATATCAAGCATATAAGCCATTTAAAACAACATGTCAATATCAACTATTTTATATTTGGAACAATATTAATTATATTAATAAGTCTAGCATTATGGATATTCATACTTGTTAAAAGAAATAAAAATATATTGTTATCACTAAAAAATGTTAAAGAAACTTTTGAAAAAGAAAAAAGAATTCAGGAGAATCCTTATGTAAGAGGGGGAGAAGTCATGTATACGCTACAACAAAGTAATAAGAGCCAAAGAAACTCTTTTGAAGAATTACTGCAGACGTTGCATTTACCTCATTCTGCAAAATGCAACGTCTAATGTTCGGAAACGACACATGCCGCGTCGCAGACATAGCGTCAACAAAAATAGAATATAAATTTGTACGTATACCTGCCGGCTCGCCCCAGTTGATTCCCGGATACCTTAGAGATATCGTTTCGCTAATCTTAAAATTCATTTCGCTCAAATAAACAGTTTACGTTTAAAAAACCTAACAATCAGTTTTTTTTATTAACTTCACCATACGAAGTTTATTATTTTTTTTTTGGAGTGGCCACGACCCCTTTACAAAACTCGCTAGCCATTCTCATGGACACGCACTTCCCGAGCAGTGAGGATGTAGCTGACAAAGCCGATCCAAATACGCCCTCGAACTGCCTGTCAACCGTTGTGCATGTAGACGACAGGCTCCTACGCTGGGCAATCAGCTCATTTCAACCTTTTAAATCCCCTGGAATGGACAACATCTCACTTGTTGAGATCCAGCAGGGAATCAATATAGCGCTACCATGGCTAAAAGCCATCTTTAAAGCATGTCTACAGATGGCTTACATTCCACAGCGGTGGAAAGAAGCTAAAATAGTCTTCATACCCAAAGCGGGCAAGACATCCCACTCCTCACCTAAGGACTATAGACCTATCACCCTCATCTCTTTTCTGCTGAAAACTCTGGAACGGCTGATAGAGGTTCATTTGAGAGCTACTCTGAAACCACTCTCTAATGCGCAGCACGCAAATACAAAAGAGAGATTGGTTGAAACAGCTCTTCACTCGCTCACCAGCTACATCAAAAAATCGCTAAGCGTCAAAGAATATACGCAAGCGGTTTTTCTAGACATCGAAGGTGCATTCAACAACGTCAGCCACAAAGCTATTGAGAAGGCACTCGAGGAAAACAATGTGGATGATAACCTGATTAGGTTTATCGTACAACTGCTAAGCAGCAGGAGCATCAACTCCACACTAGGAGACAGCATTCTAAGAAGGCGGACGTGCAAAGGCACCCCGCAAGGTAGGTGCTATCATCCCTTTTATGGAACTTAGTGGTGGGCAAACTTCCGTCAATAATAGAAACGACTGGCTTCAAAGTCGTAGCCTATGCCGGTGATTTTGCAATAGCAATATCGGGCAAATTTGTTAACACCCTATCTGAAAGACTAAACTTCACCCTAGGTATTCTTACCAAGTGGAGCAAAGAGTGCGGTCTAAACATTAATCCGCAGAAAACCGAACTTGGGCTCTTCACGAGAAGATACAAAATTCCACGATTTCTCCCACCCAAACTCGATGAGATAAGCCTCATACCATCTCATCAAGTTAAGAATTTGGGTCTAATTCTGGACTCCAAGCTCCCATGGAAAGCGAGCATAGAAGAAAGAACGCGATAAGCGGCATGTGCAACTACTGCTGCAAAAGAGCCATTCGGAAAAAGTGGAATTTGAAACCCAAAATCGTATCATGACTCTATACGGCGATAGTGGAACCAATACTTCTGTACGGCGCAGTTGTTTGGTGGCCAGCTATTGCGAAAACATCCAATATAGACCTGCTAAACAGGGTCAAAAGGATTGCTGCTATTGCAATCACGAATTTTGCCGCAGCTGCAGATCGGAGGAGGAGAAAACGACCCAACACTTTCTGTGCGAATGCCCAGCACTATTCAGGAAGCGCATGCAAATTTTAGGCTCGCCTTTTCTGGACAGCCTTACGGAAGTAGCCAGTTTAAATATTAGCTGTATACCCGGCTTTATACGAGAATCTAAATGGTTTTCGTCATCCCACAGGTTTTAGTGCCGCACCATATCTCTATGTGGTATCACAATGGGCCTATCTTGGCGTAAGTGAACCGCCTTTTGACAAAGGGGGCTGCAACTACAACCAACCAAACTAAACCAAAAATTCCCTGCCATACATCGAAAGGACTCTCAAATGTAAGAGTTTTTTGTCAAGGGAACTGCGAAGACTGCTGATGAAAAATGGATACATCAGTACTTAGTCACCAAGCTTTTACTGGATGTCTGCATCGTCGAATCAATAAAACATCGAGTCAGCAATTAGAAGATTTCCTGCAATATCTTCAAAGTTTCCGTTCCATCACGGTATGCGTGGTTATTAACCAACTCGAAAGGATGCAAATCGAGCCCAACATGGCATGGTATGACGTTTAGGAAATGGAGAAGCTCGACCAAAATCTGTAGAAATAAGAACATAAACAATAATATTACTAGTCTAAGTACAAAATGTAATTCGACTATATTGACTGACGTTGAGAAACAAAGACAGTTTTTCAAACGGACCTCCACAAAAAAAACCTACTACCCCTTGTGACAACCAAACCGATACAGAAGATCCTTCGGGCAATCTGAATAAGGAATTACTCAACGGCGACACATCCAAAACCCCTGTTCCTATACATTACCCGAATTCCTCTTTAAAACTATCGCGACTATCTGGTCATTGGTTGGATTTAATATTCACCATAACTTATGACGATGTAGTGGTCAGTCCTACTAATGCTGTGGAGCATCTCTTCACTAACAACCCTCACCACACAGCATTCACAGTTGAACTCTCCACTACTGAAGCTCAAACTCCCATATCATACAATTGTAAATTTGTATACGATTTTCGTAATGCTGACTACGAAAGCATTAAACTTTACCTTGACAGTGCTGACTGGTTAGCCACTCTTTCAACGTTAGACTTGGACGAGGCTGTATCCTCATTTTACCAAATAATTCTGGACGCCGTTGAAAGGCTTTAGGTACGTGAAATTAAGAATTAAGAAATAAAAACAAGTTATCTGAGCCTGGCTAGACAGCAACCTGCGCGCACTGAGGAATGAGAGAAACAGAGTCTATAAATTACTGAAGCTTACCAACAATGCTAGCGAGAATTTAAAAAATAGATATTTTGAATTGTCAGAAGATTGCAAAATCAGATACCGCAGGACCTATGAACGCTACGTAAATTTAACTGGCGAAAACATAATCAGAGACCCTAAGAAGTTATTTGATTTTGTTAATCTCAAGTGGAAATCATCGGGTTATCCAGCGTCAATGACCCAAAATAATATCGTTTCTTCCTCTCCGCAAGTAATCTGTGATCTTTTTGCTGACTATTTTCAAGAAGCTTTTTCACCGCCAAATATTTCGGTAGATACGGAGTCCTCTAAAGTTAAGCCAATGGTACTGATTATGGACATTTATCTCTCAAGGGAAGATGATGCTCATGCTATTAACAACCTTGACGTTAATAAGAGTACTGGCCCAGATTTACTTTCCCCATTTTTTGTAGTCCAGTGTATGGATCAACTTGAAGTACCTCTTCACTTTCTTTTTAACAAATCTTTGACAAATGGAAGTTTTCCAGCTTATTATAAATCTTCCAATATAATTCCTATCTTTAAGAGTGATGACAAGCGCTCTGTCCTGAACTATAGAGGTATTGTCATACTATCTATAATCCTTAAATGATTGGAACAAATCGTTTGCCAAAAACTTTCAGCTATTATTGAGCCTCTTTTAAATGAACAACAATATGGTTTCCGCAAGGGCCGATCAACTACAACCAATCTCATGGTTTTAGTTTCTGATGCCCTATGTAAAATGGAGATGGGTTACCAAATTGACGCAATCTACACAGATTTTAGTAAAGCATTTGTCTGGGTCGATCACTCCATACTGATTTCCAAATTGCAGAAAAAAGGGATCACCGGCTCTATGCTCAATTAGCTCAGTTCCTACTTACGAGATCGAAGTCAATTAGTAAAATTTCAGGGATATTTGTCCAAGTCAACTCTCGTACATTCTGGTGTACCTTAAGGCAGTCACCTCGGCCCTCTTCTTTTTAATGTTTTTGTATCAGATTTATCTGAAAAACTCTCGGGCGTATCACATCTTCTTTATGCTGACGATCTGAAGATATATCACACCAATAAGTCTCAATCTGATGCTGTTTTCCTTCAATCAAAATTAACTTCCCTCCAGCAATGGTGTGATGTAAACAAACTCTATTTAAGCGTTGCGAAATGTCATGTAATGACTTTTTTCCGCAAAAGCACAACCTTGAACAATGCATACGTTCTCAAAAATTTTGTATTGGATAGGGAAAAACATTTTTGACCTTGGAGTTGTCCTAAACAAGAAACTATGTTTCAACTTGCGCTAAGGTACTATTCTCTCCAAAGCTAATAAACAGCTTGGCTTCATTAAAAGACGAGCCAAAGAGTTTAAAAATGTGTGGGTAACTAAACCATTATTTACCTCTATGGTTCACCCATTACTAGAATATGCCAGTAATTTATGGAGCCCAATTTTTGGAGTTCATGATACAAGAATAGAATCAGTCTAAAAACAATTCTTGTTGTTTGCTTTGAGAGACCTCAATAGCCCTGGTGACTTTCAAATGTTGCCTCCTTATGTAGTTAGATTTGAGCTTCTGAATTTGTCGACTCTTAAAGCCAGAAGAACAGTGTTGTCCACTTGTTTCAAATTTGACGTGTTTAGGAGCCACATTGATGTGGAGTATCTGAATGATAAAATAAAGCTTAAAGTGCCTGCAAGTACACGTAACACACGTTTACTTACAGAATACCAGCATCTTACTTATGCAGATAATGAGCCTGTTAATAGGTGCTGTAAAATCTTTAACACTTTGAGCAACCACTACTCTCCTACCATCTCCAAGATCAATTGCTGCATATATAAAGCCCTTAATTCTACATTCCAAAATTGTGACGTGCTTACAACAGTAAAAAAAGTATTTGTTGTATTTTGTATTTTAACATGTGATTACCTTGCTTTGGCGAAATAAATAAACTATATAACAATAAGAACATGCGTCCCGCTGTTAAAACTATAAGAACAAATTGCCCGCTATCTAAATGCCAACTGTGTCAATGCTGCCAACGGTACGCGGAAAGGTCTCCGTCGATCGTCAGATCGGTCGAGCTATAACCTTGAGGTTGGCAGCTTGGCTGCGATGGC
The DNA here is from genome assembly GCA_963942545.1 of Oxycera nigricornis. Taxonomy (NCBI): domain Eukaryota; kingdom Metazoa; phylum Arthropoda; class Insecta; order Diptera; family Stratiomyidae; genus Oxycera; species Oxycera nigricornis. The sequence goes on along the minus strand of OZ012661.1, from coordinate 39,105,364 downwards.
TTATGATTGGTCGCGGATTTGGAGCGACCTTTATCAGTTGGCAGCGTTTAGCCGAGGCAAAAACCTAACAGCTGAGATCTGGTTAAGTAGAGTTGAGTTAGAAACGTGTACGAAGAAAGAGGTTAAGCCAAGCACGTGATGATTAAAGTAGAGATAAGAGATTAAAGACTGAAGATTAAAGGTGATAAGAGAGTAAAGTGCGTCCATTAAAAATGTAAGGACCATTTGTCAAATTGAAGTTCATTTATTGTAAGAGTTCACAAAATTTCAGTTACTTCTTCCTCTACCTTACGAAAGATTTTGTTGCGTGCCCCGCATTCACTCACCTCCCTCCCAGCCAATCATCCTCCATGTGCCCCGCCAGTTCGGACGCAACATGGAAGATGACCGCTGGGAGGGAGGTGAGTGAATGCGGGGCACGCAACACATGGCGTCCAATTGTTTCGGCCTTTTGCCTTTCTAAATTCTAAATTCTAACCTCTAAATTCAAGTTTCATAGTGTTGTCGAAATTCGGAAAAGTGTCGGGTAATTCGCGTAGTTTGTTTGAATCGGGATTGTGATTAGCTCAAACACACCCAGTAATCGCTTCCACGTTTGAAACCGTCGCAATCCCAATTTCGACACACTTCTATATAAATAAATAAAATAAATTCACTTTTAACTTGTAGTCGTCGAATAATTTGTTCGAATCGTGAATCATCTAGTTTTACGTACTTCACATTTTGTTGGGACACACAATTTAAGTGTCTAATTAAATTTTGTATCTGATCGCGTATTGCCTGTTGGTGGGGAGACCATATCTATGAAAAAAATATAATACCAATAATAATCACTTCATGTTATTTCGATTCGTTATGTGAATCGACACAATAATAATAAGTCATACTTTTGTAAAAACTATGTACAATAATTCAAGTCAAAATTTATGTAAATTCATGTAAAACCATTGTAAATTATTGTAAACCACTCATATTCACACTCCTACAATCGGTTTCGGTAGTACGCGTTTAGTATCTTCGCGCGGTTAGTGGTTGAGCGTATCGCCCATTGGCGTATAATTGATATAGTTGTCGTAGTTTTATGGCGTTTCGCTATAAGCGAGTAATTTGGACCGCCTATTTGAGTTAGCCATAATATCGTTAGTTGTAATATAGTATCGTATAATATCGTATCGTATAATATCGTTTCGTGTAATATCCTATTCGGTAAAATAACTTAAACATTTTTTTATATATAATCCGCGCAAACATTTAGTCGCTCTATCACCTAACTCAACACATAATAACTAACTACTAGCGTAATTTCTCTATCATTCTATTCTAAAACATGGATGTTCCGCAATCGTTTTGGCCCAAAGTGGTGTCTTCTCCAGTTACGTCTCGGGAAATCAGACCATCCCTCGAATTAGGGAGTGAGTCCAATCCTTTCTCTATTAATCATCCGCTTCAAGTGTCTGAAGTGGGAGGCAGTTCCCCACCTAATCAATCCGTGGTGATCCACATTCCGCCCGAACAATGTCAGGCGCTCACCATTTCAACAGTCCGAAACATATTGTGACTGAAAAACCTATCCACAATGCGGATTTATATATGTTGAATCAAGGTGAACACTTTCGGTATGTAAGTCCGACACAACCTGTAGGGAAGGTGCATTCTCCACCCCTTACGTATCCAGACGTTCCTTATATCCATAGTTTTCCTCTACCAGGGAGCGAAACATTAAACACCTCTGTTCGTCATAATGTACCCATCTTTAAATGGGGGATCACGTTTGATGGAACCAACTCTAGTCTCAACGCCGAGACTTTTATATTCCAAGTCGAGACTCTTTCTCGCACCTATCAGGTTTCATTTGCAGAACTCATCGCGAGCTTCCATTTGCTAGTTCGTGGACCAGCAGCTGTCTGGTATTGGAAATATCTCCAACTACATCCCCAGTCCTTTGATTGGGACGGCTTTAAGGCCGCTTTTCTGAGTCGGTATGGCTCTCTTACCTCCGATGTGGATATCCGACGACGTATTGACGCGCGGATTCAAAAACCCTCTGAAACATTCATTGAGTTCTTTGATGCTGTGGAAGGACTGATTCTTCAGCTTCGGCATCCATTACCGGACACCAACCTACAAGTCATCTTGTATCGTAACATGTCTACCCGCCTGAGCGATCACCTAGGTGGTCGCACCTTCAACAGCACTCGCGAACTAGTTCAATGTTGTATTTCCGTCGAGAGTGTATGGAACATCAACACTCCTGTAAAACGGACCATTCCTTTCGTGCCGCGTTCTGTGCACGAAATTTATCTTAAGTCCGGGTCGCAAAATATCGATCCTATCAACTTTCGTCGTTCTTCAGATAATCCATTCAGACAGGCAGACGTATCTCCTACAGTTCGCTCTTCCGAAACTTTTTCTAACTCAGTTATTTGTTGGAACTGTAAGCGTAGTGGGCATTCCTTCGGAAATTGTCCAAACCCGGTAAATCGACTTTTCTGTTTTGGTTGTGGCCACGACGGTGTCCTGAAACGGAACTGTGCTAAATGCAATCCATCGGGAAATGGGCGCAGGAGTGTGTCGTTCGCGGGGAATCGATCCACTCCAGTCATCGCCAACCCCATGCCTCTGAATCGATCAGACCGAACAAAACCACATATCTCAGTCAGACCCGAAGCGAATCCTCGTCTGTAAATCCGGTACCTTCCTTCTCTGACATCTCTACTAGAAATGTTACCATCCAAACGGACCTCAATATCAATTTAAAACCAGTTGTAGTACCTGTTGAGTCCATACATAGCGATCCTGTTTCCGTGACGTCACCTCCTATAGTGCATCCATCTATTAAATCTAAATGTCGCCTACTGTCCAATAGTCGCCTACGTCGGTGTAAACGTACGGCACTATATTTTTATAAACTTCGTCAGCTGCGTAAGGCAGTAATACATTCCATATATTCCGATGATCCTTCTGCTGATTCTCGACCTTTTCGTGAAATAGCAATTAATGGGCATAAACTCTCTGGGTTACTCGATATTGGAGCTAGCGTTAGCGTATTAGGTCAAGGTGCTTCAAACCTCATATCCAAATTACAACTTTATCTGCATTCTTCCAAACTCCACATAAGTACTGCTTCTGGGCAACATGTCTCCGCGTTAGGGTATGTAGACACTTCAGTCTCCTTCGGAAATTTAATTAAACCTATTCGATTTTTAGTAGTCCCTTCTTTAGCACATTCCGTGTATCTTGGAATCGATTTTTGGAACGCATTTAATATCGTACCTTTTCAGTTACCTTCTCTACAAGTACTTAATACTGTTGCTAGCTCTGAAGGCGATGTGTATCATCATCTACCTACAGCGCAGCAAATGCAGCTTCAATCTGTTATCCAGACCTTTCCGTTCTTTAACGAGCGTGGCTTGGGGAAAACTTCCCTTTTGAGTCATACTATCGATACGGGTTCTGCTAAACCCCTTAAACAACGTCACTATTCAGTGTCTCCTATCATTCAATCTCAGTTATATTCCGAATTAGATCGTATGCTTTCTCTCGGCGTTATAGAGGAAAGTCAGAGTTCATGGAGTTCTCCCGTCACTTTGGTCCGCAAACCCGGTAAAAATCGGCTATGTCTGGACGCTCGACGGGTTAACGAAGTCACTATCAAGGATGCATATCCCCTTCCGCTAATTGAGGGTCTCTTATCTCGTCTACAATCTACTAAATTTAGAACCAGTCTAGATCTCAAGGACGCCTGGCAAATTCCGCTATCTGTGGAGTCCCGCGAAAAGACCGCTTTTACCGTTCCTGGTCGTCCCCTATATCATTTTACTGTTATGCCTTTTGGGCTTTGCAACGCCCCACAAACTATGTGTCGTGTCATGCATAAAGTCATTCCGCACGAGTATCAAGACAAAATTTTCGTCTATCTAGACGACCTACTCATTACTAGTGCCACCTTTGAGGAACATTTAGATCTATTAAGTAAAGTAGCTCAATTTCTCACTTCCGCAGGCCTTACTATTAACGTAGGAAAAAGTAAATTCCTTCAACGCGAGATCAAATATCTCGGATATATAGTCAGTGACGGTATTCTAAAAACCGATTCGGATAAAATTTCTGGTATTATTGACTACCCCACTCCTAGGTCCGCTAAGGACGTACGGCGTTTTATGGGAATGGCGGGTTGGTATCGGCGTTTCATCCTTCGCTTCGCCAGTATCACTGCGCCTCTAACCGATTTACTTCAGAGCAAGCGTTCGTTTAAGTGGAACGACTCCGCCGAAAACGCTTTCTCGCAAATAAAACAAGCCTTAATTTCGGCTCCAGTTTTAATTAATCCAGACTTTAGTAAAGCCTTCTTCATACAGTGTGACGCCAGTACTACCGGTATCGGTAGCGTGTTATTTCAAAAGGACGAGGATGGTAAGGAGCATCCTATTGCTTTTATGTCCAGTAAATTAAATTCTGCCCAACGTAACTATACTATCACGGAACTCGAATGCCTTGCGGCTGTTCAAAGTGTAAAAAAATTTCGTGCCTATATTGAGGGGTTTTCTTTTACTATCATTACCGATCATGCCAGCCTCAAATGGCTGATACGACAAACTGATCTTTCCGGCAGACTGGCTCGTTGGAGTCTCAAACTACAAGGATTTGACTTTCAAATCCAACACTGCAAAGGATCCGTAAATGTCGTCCCAGACGCGTTGTCGCGCGTACATGAAGGTAGTGTAGCCGGCAATATCTCTATTCTCTCTGACCAAACTTTAACTTCAATTCTTCCGGAACATGCTTCTCTGCATCCTTTAATTCCTGAGTCAGCCTTTAGTGAACCTTCATATCTAGAGCGTATCGATCTCCTACATCAAAACCCCGATAAATTTTCTAATATTTGGGTACAAAACGGGAAAATTTATATTAATACCGGTGTCATGTCGGATGACCAAGTAAATATCCCTCAAACTAAACTATGGGTGCCCGACAGTGTACAACAACTTCTTATCTCTCACAGTCATAGCTCCCCTGTATCCGCACATGGTGGTGTCCATAAAACCGCCGAAATATTGCGTCGGTATTTCTATTGGCCTCGTCTCAAACTCGACGTCTGTAAATTTATAAGTCAATGTTCTGTTTGCAAACAGACAAAATCTAATAACCAAACTCTTCGTCCTCCACTCGGACAAATTCGTATTTCTGTGCGTCCACTGCAACGCCTGTTCATTGACTTTCTGGGTCCATATCCCCGTTCTAAGTTCGGAAATACTCAACTTTTCGTGATGCTAGACCACTATTCAAAATTTCTATGGCTCAAGGCTATGCCTAAAGCAACTGCCGAATCCGTTGTGGACTTTCTTTCCAAAAATATTTTCCATACTTTTGGCGTCCCCGAATTTATTCATTCCGATAACGGCGTGCAATTTGTGTCTAAAGTTTTCACGCAACTTCTGTCAGACTACAATATCACCCAAGTTTTAAATCCTCGATATTCTCCGCAGTCCAACGCTTCTGAGCGTGCCAATCAATCCATTCTATCCGCTATTCGCTCTTATATTGGTGACGACCATCGTAATTGGGACCGTTCCCTGGTGGAGACATGCGCTGCATTTAGGAACGTAGTGCATGAATCCATTGGTTGTTCACCGCACTTCCTAATGTTCGGATTTTAGGCTATTAGACATGGCTCTTACTACACTCTCTTACGTAAATTATCTTCTCTAGCTGATGGCAAACTAAGAGTCACGGAGCGCAACGACAAAATGCGCGATATTCAAATCAAGGTCCAAGCTAAACTTCAAGAATCCTACTTGAAGGGTAAACGCAGATACGATTTGCGTAGAAAGCCCCGAATGTTTCAGCCCGGTCAATCTGTATATGTCCGTAATCATGTCTTGAGTAAGGCCGTTGATCGGTTTTCCGCCAAACTTGCCCCGAAGTTTGCGCCGGGAGTCATTGTTCGACCTGTGGGACAGGTTACCTACGAAGTTCAGGATATGTGCGGAAAAACTCTTGGTGTATGTCACGCACAGGACATTAAAAGTTAATTTATATCTGTATATTTTGTTGATAATTATTTGTATATATCTCGTACATATATAAGTATCTCATAGTTTGGTATTCAATTAGGTCTGTGATTATTAGGTGAGGTTGCAGATATCATTAGTATTTGCTAAGGAGTGATCCCATATTAGTTAGTTTGTTTCGTGATCCAATGAGTTTTCCTAATGGCCTCGTCGTGTGACGTATCGGTTGCATTAGTGTGGACACGTATATTAGTAAGTTTGTTTCGAAGTCCAATGAGTTTTCCTAATGGCCTCGTCGTGTGACATATTGGTTGCATTAGTGTGGACGGGTATGTATTAGTATATATATCTACATCGCATATAGTTAGGTTGTACCTTATTTAGTATCTGTTCATATATCTTTAGGTTGTCTTATTGGGTTTGGAGTCATAAAATGCCAGAGAATTGACGACCTCTGGGGTCCCTTAACTAGTCCGCGTTGAGCGTTGACGTCTGTATATAATGTAAATATTTTGGTGTATATAGTATCATATTATTCATAATTGCTCACAAGAAGTGAGACCATAATTTTTGTTTTCTAACCATAGTTCCATGATCTTCAGTCTTGTTTCATTAGTCACCGTTCCAGCACCCCGGTGTTTCATTTTGTTTTGAAAAATCAGTAACCCGCCGTCGATAGGTTCCGTTCCTGTTTTAGGCTAGTTTGACTACTTAGTTAGTTTTGAAGGCTTATTTCGGGTAAAACTGTCGAGTGAGTATGGCTACCTTAACGTAATTCAGTATCGAGGAACTTGCGTGAACATGTATGATGATTTCGACGTTAAGACGTTTTGACTACATCTGCTGAGCTTCACGCAAGACTTCCCATTTTGTTAAAACCCTCCTGGTTCGTTTGAGCGAGCATGATGATTTCGACGTTTAGACGTTTTGACTACATCTGCCTAGCCTCATACCAACCATGAGATCTTTCATTACTTAGAGTTCATACATAGCCCGGCTTTATAGTGGAGAGACTCTTCTTAGGGCGGGGTCGTCCCCACGTTCTTTTGCGGATCAGTTTTCATTTTTTTGTGCACATTTTTCAATTCTTCCAAATTTGGAATCTATTTAAATTTCCCTCAGTACACTGCCAAATAATCGGCATTGGCAGTACTAAATCCCAAATTGGTACTCCACCACACGCGCTGTCTCTCTCGAGAGGTGAGTTCAGGTGATCGAGCGCGAATCGGTTCTCTTTGCATGCTGTCGCCCTCTGATTGGCCGAAAACATTTTGCGAATTACCATATATGGTAATAAATGAAGCAAAAATGCTTCGACTCGTGACCGCGGTGAAGTGAGTGTGAGAGTGTTAAGTTGAGTGAGTTGGATATGAGAGCTAACCAAAGACGGTCACGGGATCGGCTCCGCGCGACCGACAGAACTGTCGGGTTTGTGTTTTTTAAAAATTGAGTTTTCAAGATAATTGTTATAGTGTTTTGGCGTAAAATCATCGCTCGTAAATCGACCGGAGGAAAGGCTCCGCGTAAGCAGTTGGCAGCGAAGTGCATCATCAGCCGGAGGCGTCAAGAAACCACATCGTGATCGTCCTGGCACCGTCACCGTGCAAGAAGTCCGTCGCTATAAATAGTCGACTGAGCTGCTGATTCGTAAGTTGTCTTTCCAGCGCCTTGTTTGCAAATTGCGCAGGATTTCAAAACCGATTTGCGTCTTCAAAGTTCTGCTGTGATGGATTTGCAAGAAGCCCGCGAAACATATTTGGTTGAATTGTTCGAGGATACGAATTGGGTGCTATTCATGCCAACGTGTCACCATCATGCCGAAAACCATCCCGCTTGCTCGTCGTATTCGAGACAAACGTGCTTAACCCGATTCCACGATTAGTGTTAATTAACTTTGATCATTACTACAATAACAGCCTCCTTCCGAGTCTCTTGTAATCTTATAACAATCACATTTGCATTAGTGAATATATTTCGTAAGCCATTTAGGTTTAGTCGGTATGTATTATATACGAGACTATCTAAACCAATAATTAATGAAGTTGGATGTAAATAATTGTCTTCAATTAAATGCTAAATAATCTATTGGAAATAAAGTGTAAATAATATGAAGTGAGTTTTCATGGTTTCTCCCCTCCTCAGCGTGTGCGTGATGTGGTTAGTCCGGTACTTGATGTTTCTTTTTCTATGTGATTTTGATTAGCCCACGACCCGGTGAGCTAGCCGGTTTAAAAAAAATGTTAATCTACAGTCGCCACTATGCGGCCACAGTTGGTGGGTGCTCCGCACGGTGGCCGCCTCTCGGCGGTCATCTTCCATGTTGCGTCCGAAGTGGCGGGGCACATGGAGGATGATTGGCTGGGAGGGAGGTGAGTGAATGCGGGGCACGCAACAATTTTTTATGATTAACATGTAAACAGAAATCGAATTTTTACGGCATATTACAAGTTTCATATAAAACTGCTCATCGTCGATATTTTCAGTATATAAGTTAAAGCGCGAGCATATACACTAATTCTATTTTAAAAGTATTTGTATGCAGAATAGTAATTGTTAAATGAGCTGAAGTTAATAAAACTACAAAAATTGAAGACTTGCCTTTTTGAAATCCACTTCACGTTTCTACATGCTCATACGGCTCTCATATTTCATAAACAGCAACTTACCTACTTAGAATTGTAGCTATAATACATAACAGTTCAACTGTTAGCTGTCGTCTTTCTGGTTGAGGTATAATAATAAATGTCTCTTCTACTAATAAAGAAAACGCCAATTCTCCACGACTCATATTAGTCAATGTTGGAATCGCCGGTAAGTAGTGACCAAGTATATTGATTCCTAAAGGAGTTCTCTGCAACACGTCCCACACCAAATTGTAGAAATTTTGAGGTACACGGCAGAGACAGCCTTCCAATTGTCGTTTTTGTAAAGGTGTGAGCCTAGAAATAAATAATAAATGATTGTATAAGTCAAGAGAAAAAAATTACTTCTCATCGGCAGCCCATTGACTCACTGTCAAAACTCGTTGTAACAATTGCCTAATATGATATGGTGATAAGTTTTCTATGTCACATTGTTCTCCAGACATTTCCAAATAGAGTTTCATTGCTTCTAATACCCACCCAATGCGAATCTAAATAAAAAAATCGATACCTTGGAAGTGAAAAATACATATTAAGTATGCAGAATTGATTTTATGAAAATCCAAGCATTAAGCAGTCTTTTGTTTATTTTACTGACGCTTGAGTATCACCAACACCAATGTGGAACACGAGAATTGTTCTGTGAAACATTTCACAGTGTAGTAAACGATATTGTTTAGTGCCAATATTGCTTACAGGTGTTTGATAGAATACTTAGGACAAGTATTTTGTGTATAAGTAGGCTTAAAAAGAAAATCGAGTTCCGAAACAGGAATTAGATTTTCGTCGACTCTCTATGCCTACAATCAATACAATGAAAATTATAAAGAGAGAATACTTCGGAAACACACTCCACACTAGTCATTTCAAGTTCGAATTTCATTTTCAAGTTAGGCGCTTTACTGGATCCACGTCCACAGGAACACAAGTCTTCAGCTTCTCCTGATTTTGAAGTCGTCGCATCCGTAGTTGGCCTGTAATAGTTTGGGTTGTTGGGTTGTTGTACAAACACAAGAAAGTGTACAGAGGCAAGGTACATAGCATAGCTCTGGTTTTCGTTTCTAAGCTCGCGGACGGAAGAACGATTGAAAGCACAAAACGGAGTGGAATTCGGCAAATGTATTGTGGCGAGGCCGCAATCTATGCCAGTAATTGGTGTATGCTGCAATCGATAATCGTACGAATAACATGTGTACCGATGCAAATTAGAACATTAATACGCGTACACAATTTCCCACGGCGAATTGTACAACAGAGTTGCGGCAATTTGGCTCTAGTGAAGGGCTATATATTCTGTATCTTATTGTATATAGACCAGACAAGACCCAAGCAATTACCCTCCGCTTGCACGAAAGCAGTGCGAGTAACATTATAATAACAGGTTTTTCGGGCGTTACTAGTGCTGCGGAATCAAAAACCTTAAATTGGGCAGTCCTAAACAAATCGACATGCGACAGTTGGAGATGTTAATATAGATTCGTCACTGGAAAAACGTCGCGTGTTGAAGTTGACGTTCCTCCGGAAGTGAGTTTTTTGAATTAAAATTAAAATGACAAACTGAAAATCTTGTTTGAAATGACGATTTTTGCTGTAGTGGATTGTAACAGTAGCAGTGATAAAAAATTGAGGACGAACAAAGCAAAAAGCAAACGGTAAATACTGCACTTTTCCCTTTTCCAAGGTGACTTAGCTATACGGAGAGCTTGGTTGCATAAATGTGATAAGGATGGAAATTTTCAAATGAGCATTTCGTTCGTAATTTGTAGCACGAACTACTGTCTTCCACTCCGAAAAGGAAAACATTGAAAAAGGAGGCGATTCCGTCGAAAAAGTGTTCGGTTCGCCCAAACGAATTAGAAGTTTTCATTAATGACAATTTCACGTCCTACTTTCCAAGATTCAATCACAACTTATTACTCCTACTATTACTATTTGACAACTAATTTAATGCAACCATAAATGGGTCTATATATAAAGTGATTTCAGCAAAGATAACAGGTACAAATATGAGAACGTAATAACAATCCTTTTTAAGGAACGAGAAACTTAGTTCAATTAATTAATTTTATGACAACCTATCCTGCCAGGTAGATTCTCAATCGCGGCTGATATTATCAATTTGGAGATCGTTCATCATTTTTTTCTCGGGTGATTTTCTCCTTCTTTTGCTATTGACTTCAGTAGCTTTGATTGCAGGTTTCCAACGTCGTGGTTCAATCTTCGATCTTCCAGTCCCTTCAGAATTGCAAGACTTTCTTGTGCATCTAATTTCCTGCAATCTGTTTCCTCTTGAATCACCGCTATATTGTCCCAGCCGGTGTTGATAGGCGACGACAAACATAGTTTCATATTGACATTGTTCCAACGCCGTATCCAACTTTCGATGTTTTCTTTCATTGGTATATATTGTAAACAAATTGACGGAAATGAAAAGTACAAACTTACCGTTAAAGCAGCTGATAGGGAGCGCGCTCCATCTTCTTGGTCAGTTTATAAGATTTTAGAAGCAATAATGATTTGATTTTTGTTTTGTAAAATGCATTCAATACGTGGAGTGTTTTTCTATATGTAAAAAAAATTCAAACTTCTATGACCTTTAGTTTTTGACTTGCAAGATTGCAAAAAAAAAATTTGAATTTTTTTCAATAAATTTTGATTGCCAAGCTGTTCTGTGAAATCTACAGATTTGATTTTGATGAAAATTGGTTTGCTGTTTTATTCTATTATGAAGATTTTTGAGGCGAACTATGAAGGTCCTAAGTTTATTTGAAATGGTAAAAAAATTGAATAAGGAACGGCTTTTTTTCAGCAATGCTGATCTTCCGGTGGACGACTGGAAGGTAGCCAAGGTAAGCGAGCCCAGCAATGGACAGCGAGAGACCCTCATAATCCTCAACAAGGAGTCACCAGCACCGTTGGAGTCGAAGGGCGGGATGATAAGCTACGGTTTCTCGGCTATCACCTTGCAAGTTTACCGTGAGGATCGTACTGGGAAGGCAGTACGAGAACTGAGTAAGGAGAGTGGGAGTGAGGTGACTGTGGAAGCAACAGTAGACCCGACCGTGGACCTCTCTGAGTCAGATCTTTTCTCCGACGACGGAAGAAGTACCACCTCCACTACGGAGTTGGCTGGGGACCTTCTTCAATCCCTCGACCTGGTTGAGGAGATGTCCTTATCTGACGAGAAGGCGGACAAAACCCTGTATCGTGATGCTGAGATTTCTACAGGTAAACCTCCATCACTCTAAGGCGGCATCCGCACTGCTTCTCCACCTGGCTCAAAAAGGAGAGGAGCTAATACTGGCCCAGGAACCTTGGGTTGCAGGCAACCGGGTTTGCGGGCTCAATATGAAGGGATACAAAAACAGTATCTCTCTGCACATCAGGTCAAGTACCAATCAGTATTCGAGTCTGCACTAGAAGTGGACCTCCGAAGATTGAAGACATAGGTGGTCTGGAGGAAGTCGTTGGGGCCCTTATATCTGCCCTCAATGAAGCAGCAACATCTGCATGCAGTCCAACGAAGCCTAGGGGGAAATATAAGCCCCCATGGTGGAATAGTGATATTGCGAAACTGCGGAAGGAATGTAGGAAGTCCTTCAATCGGGCTAAAGAATCCAATGACTGGTCTTCCTGTAAACTCAAACTGAAGGAGTTTAAATGCTCCATTAGAAAAGACAACCGCGCCTCCCGGAGAAGTTTCTGTGCAGAAATAGAACACTCCAATGATGTTAGTCGTCTGCGAAAAATTATGACGACCTACCCCTTATTTTTGGGGTCTATCAAGGACGCAAATGGGACCTGGACCAAATCCAGCTCCGAGACGCTAGCCATTCTCATGGACACGCACTTCCCGGGCAGTGAGGATGTGACTGACAAAGCTGATCCACATACGCCCTCGAACTGCCTGTCAACCGTTGTGCATGTAGACGACAGGCTCCTACGCTGGGCAATCAGCTCATTTCAACCCTTTAAATCCCCTTGAATGGACAACATCTCACCTGTTGAGATCCAGCAGGGAATCAATATAGCGCTACCATGGCTAAAAGCCATCTTTAAAGCATGTCTACAGATGGCTTACATTCCACAGCGGTGGAAAGAAGCTAAAATAGTCTTCATACCCAAAGCGGGTAAGACATCCCACTCCTCACCTAAGGACTATAGACCTATCAGCCTCATCTCTTTTCTGCTGAAAACTCTGGAACGGCTGATAGAGGTTCATTTGAGAGTTACTTTGCAACCACTCTTTAATGCGCAGTTCGCATACATCGAAAAATTGTTAAGCGTCAAAGAATATACGCAGGCGATTTTTCTAGACATCGAAGGTGCATTCAACAACGTCAGCCACAAGGCTATTGAGAAGGCACTCGAGGAAAACAATGTGAATGATAACCTGATTAGGTTTATCGTACAACTGCTAAGCAGCAGGAGCATCAACTCCACACTAGGAGACAGCATTCTAAGAAGGCGGACGTGCAAAGGCACCCCGCAAGGTAGGTGCTATCATCCCTTTTATGGAACTTAGTGGTGGGCAAACTTTCGTCAATAATAGAAACGACTGGCTGCAAAGTCGTAGCCTATGCCGATGATGCTGCAATAGAAATATCGGGCAAATTTGTTAACACCCTATCTGAAAGACTAAACTTTGCCCTGGGCATTCTTACCAAGTGGGCCAAAGAGTGTGCTCTAAAGATTAATCCGCAGAAAACGGAATTTGTGCTCTTCACATGAAGGCGCAAAATTCCACGATTTCTCCCACCCAAACTCGATGAGATAAGCCTCATACCGTCTCATCAAGTTAAGTATCTGGGTCTAATTCTGGACTCCAAGCTCCCATGGAAAGCGAGCATAGAAGAAAGAACGCGATAAGCGGCATGTGCAACTACTGCTGCAAAAGAGACATTGGGAAAAAGTGGAATTTGAAACCCAAAATCGTATCATGACTCTATACGGCGATAGTGGAACCAATACTTCTGTACGGCGGAGTTGTTTGGTGGCCAGCTATTGCGAAAAGATTCAATATAGACCTGCTAAACAGGGTCAGAAGGATTGCTGCTTTTGCAATCACCGGGGCCTTACGCACTACCCCGACAAAGGCACTGTTTATACTATTGAATTGGCTCCCGACGGAGCTCCTTACGAGACAGCAGGCCAAGTGCTCTGCGATTCGATTAAAAGCACTACATCTCTGGCAAGAGGGAAATATTGGCCACTCCACCATACTTTGGAACGATGAACCAACGGCAGGGGAAGTGGACCTCGTGTCCCCGACTCCCTGCTTTCATCATGGTTTCAAGTCAGTCATCCTAAGCAGAGATGACTGGGCAATAGAAAGAGGCGGGATGCAGGAATCGGTCGACATCTACACTGATGGCTCCAAAATGGATGGAAAAGTTGGTTGTGGCGTTTTCTCAGAACAGCTAGGCCTGAAACTATCCTTCCTTTGGTGCGCACGATCCGTCGGACAGACGAACATTCATGTGTGTCTCTTTAGACAAACAGTCATTGCCTTGATAACTTTTATAAAGCTCAGGACTGATAACATTACCCGTTGCACCGGTGTCCACACACACGTCCACATTCATCAAAAATATTAACCTTGATGGTACACTTATCATTACTCCATGCTGGCGCATCAATTGCGTTAATATCTACATTCATATTATGCATTACACTTTGGACATTTTGCTCATATCACATTTATCATACCACACCTATAACATTTCAGATCATTTTTAGAGTCACTTTTACTTCTGTTTGACATTACTAAGTCCATGGATTTTACAATGCGTACCAAAACGTTTTTTACACGCGTCCGTTGACACACCCTCTTCGTTCGAGACGACGTTCACGCTGTAATTTGCAGGCCAGCGCCTCTGAATACAATTTTGGAGGATGGGCGTTACTGTGCTACACCATCCGCCTGGGATTCGAACACGAAGTCGCCCAAGGTGTGTGCCTGCCGCTGAAAGAGATGGAGACAGGGCGCACTGTTTTTTCCCTCCATAAATTCTCCACGATCCTAGCTCGCTTCAGCAAGTCCGAAAATGTATCAAAATCCTTCTTCGGCACTCGTTTCTGGATCCAACTGTGTAAAAGTTCATACACAATATCAACCAACACCTTCTCGGATAAAGTTTACGGGATCTTGACAAGCAATACCCGTGCATTTGCTACAAAAATGTCGGCGTTTTCCATCCCTTGTTAACCACTGAATAATTTGCGATAAATGTTGTGTAGTCTCCGAAAGTAGTGCGTAGGCGTTGGACGGCCTCCAAAAAAGAACTTACGGTAAGTTATATACCCATCCTCCATACACCCGCCTGACTCGTCAACACTAGAGACAGTCCCTAAAATGCGTTTTCTCCAGACAAATATGCTACGAACCGTTCCACAGGTTCACCTAAAAAACCTGCCGTGCAATTGATAAAATTCTCTAGCAAATCGCCCAAAAATCATGGAAGGGTTGACTTTCTTTCCTCGCGATTGATTGTCCAACAGTTAAGGGTAGAAATCTTACTGCGTCAGCTGCATTGACGCAATGAATGCTGAGAAGTGATCCGGTGTCAACCACGTTTGCCAGTCTCTTTTTGTACTCGAGCCTTATGTAGTTTTTTCTCTTTCGAACTCGAAGCTGGATTCCTCACCCACGCCTTCATGTGCTTCCTCTGCGAAAACTTTCGCTTTGTTCCTTTAATTGACATCTCTCAATCACTGTTATAGAATTCGTTGCAGCTTGGTTGCAGTAATGTTCGAAATGCAACTAGAAATTTCCACCTTTCGAAAATGTAGCTAAAACTCGTCGTTCGCGAAATGAATTCGATCCACGGTGGGCAGCCACTTTAACGCTCATCAATGTTATTCTGGCGAGATGTTTGTTTTATTTAGATAATAAGCGTTAGAGTATGGGTCAGATGGTTGCACTGAACAAGACAAATAAAACGAGCACCACGTTAACTGACACCGCCACCAAATTCGTCAAAACAGGTTCCATCGTCACAATATAAGATTAATAGTCAAAATAAAATAGGAATCATATAAACACCATGTCTAATGGTCTATGAGGTTTATGTAATTTCGTCCAGACTTTCTCGGGAAAGTCAGATAACGTATTAAATTTTATAAACAGTGCTACATAGACTATAGATCTAGCCTCTAACGAACAAAAATTCATCTTATTTCGGTACGTTCAAGCACAAGTCAAGGATGATGAGCAGTTCATATTGATGAACAAGTAATTCACAGGATGTAGCCAATAAAAATATTTGTAAACCAATATCGCTAAAGTCAGTCAGGACCGTTAAAGAATTTGGGCTATAAAAGGTGAAACTCGTTGGTAAAATCTTTTAAATTCTATGCAACATGGTTGTGAAGCCATATTTACCAAAACAAGACTAAATCTATAGCGGTTAAATCTTTAGATGTTTTCATCTAAAAACATGTTTTTGGAAATACTATCCATGCATAAAATTTTCAACTACGAGGCATGCTGTAACTCTTTTATTGATTTTTTTACATATCAATATATATTTGTAATTGTGAAATGTATGTATGGATCTTATATACGCATATTGAGGAAAATTTGAAATAATTAAATAATTTTACTACAGCTTTTCAGGTGTTATTTACCGGTTTCCGGTAGTTACGCTATTATTCACACTTTCATAAAACAATCTTAATGGCATGCATTTCAATAATAATTGGAGCTAAACTTAAATTAACATTTACTTACCTTAAGTATTCCTTTAAACATATCTGGATTAGTGGCAATAAGTCGACCACAATATAGGACTATTTCTTGTTGCAACACCGCTTGAATAACATCGTAGGTCTGAACATATGTGTACATAACGTTTTGTATCTCCGCCGGCGTCATCGGTTTGTCAAAAACTGTCTCCTTCTGACCAATAATACCAACAGTAAGTTCCTTGCCATTAACGAGAACAGTGGTAATAAAAGGACTTATAGAATCAACAATATGATGCAAAATAGAGCTGCAGTATCGGACTGCTCTCCAATACCGTAGTGAACCCGCTCTATGATACAGCTGGATAAGCGCTTGATTCGTACTAATACCATTAATTTCGTAATCACTTCCTTCCCTATTGTAAAGAATACCCCAGAGCTGAGATTGACAGAAGATCGAATCAGTTTCTCTTAGATACTGAACAATTTCTTTACTAGACCGATCTTTATACTCCTGAAAATGAAATGATAAATTAATCAGATAAACCAAAATCAAACCATTGGCTGCTAACTTGACAAGACATTTTCGTTTCTCCGTAAAATTGTGCTTTAGGGACATCTGTCAAGCTTTGATAACCAATGTACTCATGATTGATTTGGGTAAACGTAGATCCGCTTTCCGGTAAATCAGTCTGATTTAAAAAGTCCAAATGCTCTACAAATTATAAAATTTTGGAAGTACTCATTTAGAATAATTTACTCAGTTAGTACTCATTTAAACAAACATGAACATTTTATTAAATCTAAGATAAAATTATTGCTCCGACAACAGACTTACCCATACAAGAGCTAGAAATAAGATTTTGCAGCCGGCCAATTCTGACTTTCATACCGTCGCAATATCCTTTTTTCAACATTGCTAATAGATTCAACATTTCCTTGAATTGTGGATCTCGCATGTGTTCTTCTCGTATTAACAAACAAACAGTAGGTCTACCAGATAAACGCCAATATTTGCCGACAAATTGTAATTCTGTTTTGATGTCATCTGTAAAGTTTCCAACAGTGGTAAAATAAGTTCTTAGTATGTGTAAAAATGTACCTATCAACAAGGCCATGTCTCTGTACAAGTAAAAATCGGAGACTTCAAATATTAAAGGGTAACACAAAACCGTCATTCCACAAACTCGATACACTTTACTAGTTCCTAGAGAACCAATCGGCCGAGACGGACGGCCAGTAAGGCCAATTTTTATATTTACACCTAGATGCTGATAAACTTTTATTAACTCTGTAGATGACCATATTTGTACGGGTTCAACCTAATTGAAATTTTTGAACATTATTCTTAGATTGATTTGATAATGATGATTAACTTTTTCGGCTTCGACATTCAAAATTTAATTTAATAAGGAAATATAATATAGGAAATATGCAGATATATTCAAATTCCATAAAGTATAAAAAAAGGTTATTTGGTTATGACTTGCTTTATTAATGAAGTTGTATCTGAAAGGTGACGCTATTAGCTACAAAATGATACGTGTCGTTTGTTTAGTTTTGACTTTTTGTCCATAAGTGGTGATCGTTTTACATGGAGTTCACTAGCGACGAAATTTGCGATACTGTAGTGTAGTTACTGTAAATTCCGACGTTCATTTGAATGTCGAGACCTGACATCACAAATATTGTAGTATGCATACTCGAATTTTATTTCGAGCTATTCATAATCTTAGCGACGCGTCCTACGTAAGGCAATCCACATTCACGCCCAAATACATTTTCTGTATGAACCGAACCACCCAATGAAGTGATATTGTGATCGTCAGGTTGACGTCATTTGCATGGCATAATTGATGAGTCAAATATGCAACACTTCAATTCTTTTGATATTTATGAGTTGTGGGTTTTGATGATTTAGTTATGGTCATCAAGACTCAAATTTAGAAATAGATAGTGTCAGTACTTTTGTTACTGTTATAGACTAATAAATAAGACTTTAAGAGTATAAAATAACGTAACCATGTATTAATGGACATCAGTTTTAAAAAGTTTGTCCAGGTGCCTAAGCGCTACGCGACTAACACTGGTCATATAAATAAGTTTACTTGAAAGCAGGTAGCCATGAAGATTGCCTTTTGCAATTATTATTAAGGATAAATGGGTTTTGAGCCGTGCGAACAAGATCGCTGCACGGGCATATTTATAAAGCAAATTACATCCTTTTCTTTTCAATAAAGGAAAAACTTATGAAATACACCATAAACCGTCAAAAGCTCCGAAACTTTGGTTTTAATGCATCCGCCTTCTAATTCTGACATTGCTCCATCAGATTATCATCTCTTTTTGGCGCTGCAAAACTCTAGTGGTGATACAAAATTCAAAATAAAAGATTATGAAAACCGCTTGTTCTACGAAAGAGGCATCACAAAATTACCATCAGAATAACAATAAACTGTCGAACAAAACGGCGCATATTTGTCTTAATTTTGATAATTGGAATTATTTTAATTTTATATATAACATTAAAATCATGAAAAAATCAGCAAGTCATTACCAAATAACTAATATTTGGTAGTTTTTAAAGCTGCAAGATTTTTTAGTAGTTACAATTTTTTACATCTTACCTCGTGTGGAGTTTGTGTTTGTATACCGTACGTAGCCATCATTGCTTGAAGCCGCATGGACTCTGCTATAAGGACAATTTGAACTACTAGATCCGTAGCGGTTCCCTTAAATAGCACGAAAGCAATAAAATAAAAATCAATCATGCCAAAGTCAAAAATCAACATACTTCTAACATTTGAATTATAATTATTGTAACAAAATGTATTCATGCCGTCTATGTTGGCATTTTAAATTATTTGCAACTTATGTGCAGTTTTCAGATTGTTATGCGGTTTGGAATTAACATCACGAAAAATAATCATACCATAAAATTAGTCAAATTCAGCTAGCATTCCTTGTTAATTTATTATTTAATAAATATGAAATTACTTACGATTCCCGGTTTTGCCTGTATAGAAAAAGCAATATTGAGACATTTTTTCATACATCAACGTTAATAAACATTTTACTTTCATATTTTCAACCAAGGTTGAAAATTATATTTGGAATGGATTTGAAGTCCAAATTTTGATTACCAGGTAGATATTTATTTGCAAAAATGGCAATTTTGAGCACTCGCGAAAGTATTTGCACATTTGTCGCTATTTGATTTCTTAACAAGTTTCTACTACAATTGTTAAATTATGGTATTCCATGAAACTATGAATTACTCAAATTCCAGTATTAAACTCCTACAGGACAATTATTTGACCAAAAATGACATATGGAACGCTTGCATGATGATCGAAAGTTTAAAAAAGTAGAATTTTTCAAGCGTAGCAACTTCTATCAAGCTCTGTTTAACAGCTGCTTTGAAAAATGAAGCAGCTAGAGGAACGTAGGTGTGCTACCAGGAAACTATGCTAAGAATAACGATGTCAATCAAAAAGGTTTCCATTATATTCTACGCGATCGTCAAATAGAAGAGACTTCATCAAACAAAAACTGGAAATTGCCGATTGTGTTAAAAATTAGACTATAAAGGAAAACATCAAAATTTGCAGCCGCGATTCCTCTAAAATCAGCCGTGTTTTTAAAAAAAAGAGAAATTTAGAAAGAAATTTAATTTAGAAAATATAAATACATATTGTAAACGAATTTAAGTTCGAAATATCCAAGGTCCGCACAGTAACTTCCCAGTAATATTTACATAAATATTAAAAATATTAAACGCAAAAATTAAATGAAAATATAGCTACCCTAAAAAATAATAATGATGGGTACTCATAACAGTAATTGGAATGAGTTAATATTAATTGCAGCATCTTAGGGAGCGTCCATTAATAACGTATAGCTTTTGGTAGATGGGGGTAGGTAGACTCAATCTTTACGCGGATCAATCGTGTGAATGTATGAATGTTTTTGTAAAACTATAAAGTTTTATTTGATGAGAGCTCAAAATATTTTAACATTCCAAATATTGATTACGACAAATGCAAATTTGATTGAAAAAAATATTTTTTTTCGAAACTTTAAGCAGTTTTTTTTATTAAAATAAAAAACGGCAATGTGAAAATTATTGAAAGTCTGTTCAAATTGTGCAAATATTTTGAATGATGTAACAACCATGTCTTTAGAATAAGATGCATCTAGTAATATTATTCGTATGAACCTTTTTTACAATTTAATTTCATTCTTTTTTGTTATCATGAAAATTTTAATATGTGTCGATTGACAGCTTAATAATGCAAATCCCATGTTTGGTTCACGTGATAAAGTGCATGACAGAAATGATCTTGGAGGGGTTAAAACAAAAAAAAAAATCTGTCCCCTAACGTACGTACGTACACACACTCATTAAAACTTCTTTCCAAAAATGTTTTAAATATACTCTAAAGACCTCAAACAAAAAGATATGTTGAAAATTTAAATTTCGATTTTCGAGGCGATTACAAGAACTTGTCATATACTAGGAAGCTAACAACGCAATTATTAATGGTCCCTTCAAACAGAACCAGGCACAGTTTGCACAATTGATGGGAGTGGAAAACTTTGAAGCTGGTTGGGCTGACAAAATGGAAATACATCAAAATAAAAATGCGTAATCGCTATATTTGGCTAGTTTAAGAAAACGCCATAGATTTTATTCCGGCAATTCATTGAACCATGTCAAGATTTATATGCTTTCACAAAGTATCACAAGTATGATCAAATCTTTATAGAATACATGGATTTATTAAGGTGCTTAGAGGTTCACTATAGAAGTACATTTTTAACAACATAGAAGTACATTTTCAGCAACATTAACTGCTTAGACTTGAAAGCGGATCAACGATGATTGAATTTATCAAAACAAATCAACTTTTCGACTCGTTTAAGCTTACCAGCTTTTTGTGGAAGCAGATGTTAGAGCAAACTATAGATAGCTGCTTTATTAACATTGGGTTTTTAGCCTATGGGCGCGGTAGTCGCAGAAAAGAGAAACCAAACGATATAAAACTTATGACAAAATTTTATTCAAAAAAGGTATGGGGATCGCGGGCTCGTGCGACGCGCCCAACGGTAACCGAATAATAAGGGCTGATGCGTTGACTGCAACGCCTTTTATTAATGAGTCTGCAGCCTCAGCTTTTGAGAAATTCGCGGTTTGTGCGCGTTCGATGACCACACATCCGGCCGCAATTGCAAAGGTAAGCGTTTGCTTATCTGGTGCCTTCGCATGGTTCAACCCTCAATATTTGAAATTGAGAACGGAGTTCCGTGTGCGCATACTTTGTTGCAGCAGATTAAAAATTGCTGCGGTACAAAGTGCTGGTGGTGAACGCCACATTGCGCCTCCTCTAGTGGAAAAGCCACGATTAAATGAGAAAAATAGTCGCGTTTTCGTTGCGCCGCATCATTGCTACATTGAGTAGTACTTCGTTAATTCTATGAATATACATTATATAATAGTTGAACTGCTGATCATCGGTATGAGGGCGTCTTCAATTGCATTCGAATTTTGCGATTCGATATGATGTTCGTTCAAGGGTTGAAGTGAACAGTTGGTTTCATCTGTCGTCCTGAACGTGTAGTTTTAGGTGGGCCGATGCATGCACCTGCGTTGGTGGGAGTTGTCGGATCCACTGCGGTGTAGGCGATCGATAGATATGTTGGTGCCACGGCCGTCGATGCTGATCTTGAAAGTCTTGGCATGCCTATCTATCCCTATATGAACCGTCATATGGTGGTGAAAGCGATGGCTTCACCTCATCGTTGCGCATAAAGACGTGGATCATGTCGTGAGATCCTTGCTGATGAAAACATCTGCTGAACCGTGATGGGATGTATTACGTGGACGCAATGATTGCACGTGCGACCGTAAGTCACGCAGAAACTCTGTTTCGTTGACGGAAGGGTGAGAGTCGGTGAAAAACTCTCCTGGAAGACTGTTGAAATGTATTATGTACTGTAAACCCAGTCAACTGCGGCAAACTTGTCAACCGAGCCAACTGCGGCAAACTTGTCAAACGAGCCATATTAAATAAAATGACTTCTTCTCAGTCGGAACGTCGTGCCAAGCAGACGTGTTACTCTCAACAGGTTATGGGCCCAGTCCCAACGCTAAGCTAACCGAGTCGAACGGAATATCTCTTCTTGTTAAAAAAAATAATTTCGAGCGGAAAAGTCGCAGTTAAAAATCGAAAATTAAAATTGATGTCGGATGTGCACAAGATCGTGCGGAAATTAGAAAATAAAAATGCATCGAGGGAAGAGGAAAGAATCCAAAAGCTGGTTGGAGCATCCAACTACTCGACATGGAGACGGGAAATACGCGTGTTGCTTGAGTGGCATGATTTGGACGGTTCGATTGAAGAGCCGGTCGCGTTAACCGATAGCATAAAACTAAAGAAGGCGAGGGCAAAAATATTGATAAATATCTACCGATCATTATATGATGAAATTGGGGATTTGCCCACATCAATCGAAGTGTGAAAAAAATGTGCGGAATTGTACGACGATCGAAGTTGGATAAAATTGGCACGCTCGATCGGAGACATGGTGACCGCTCGATTGGAAAATTCATCGTCGATGGACAAGTATTTAAAAAAAATTTCGACTGCTACCTGAGTGCTTAAGGATTTGGGGTTAGAAATCCCAGATACTGTAATTTGCGGTGTAATTTTGTTCGGTCTCACGAGCGAATATGAAGCATTCATCACTGGCTTGGATGGTGGAATGTTAATCAACGGGAAGTTGACCACACAGTTAGAATCCGGAACCTTGCGCCGTAGATTGATCGACACTGAATTGGCAAAATGTGCCATAAATAGTGGCGAGACGTCCGGAAACGTTTTTAAAGCAGCTCATTATTCGAGGCAACAGAAATCATCGAAGAAACTTTCAACAAAGGACGGAAATTTCCAGTACAAGTGCTACAGATGCCATAACACAGGTCACATGCGAAAGGATTGTCCTAAACATCGTAAGAATGCAGATGTGAAATACAATGTGAGCGAGAAAGGAAAAAGTCGTGTATTTCATGCGATTGCTCTGAATGCTGTTGATCATTCGAACAGCATTTGGTATGTGGACAGTGGAGCAAGTCAGCACATGTCGGGAAAACGTGAATTGTTCAGGGACTTCAAGCCAAATTCATCATTCACAGAAATTAACACAGCGGACAATACGAAATTGAAGGTGTCTGGAAGCGGAACGGTAGAATTGTCGGTTGGCGGAGAAGTGATTCAAGTACATGATGTACTTCATGTACCCGGTTTGGCAGCAAATTTATTGTCAGTATCCAAAATGGTGGCTGCTGGAAATATCGTGCGATTTGGAAACGATGGCTGTGTTGTGCAGGACGCTGAAGGCGATGTGGTGGTGTGTTTTAAACCATCTAACGGAGTCTAAAAATTGAATGTCAATACTGTTGCGTTGAAAGTTGATACGAGTAAAGGCGACGACTTGATGATGTGGCATCGGCGTCTTGGTCATGTCGCATACAATGATCTCATCAAATTGAACTCAGTGATGATCGGAATCGATGTAAGTGGCGACCGCAATGCGCTGTCGAAGTGTGTGCCTTGTCTGCTCGGCAAACACAGTCGTGAGCCATTTCATCGTTCGAATGCTGTGATCAAGTCGAAGCGTGTTCTGGAACTGGTGCACACTGATGTATGCGGGCCTATGGAAAATGCATCAGTGGCGCGAAATATTTTGTTTCATTTGTCGACGACTACTCGGGGAAGGTTTTTGTTTATTTCGTGAAGAACAAAGCAGATGTTCAACAAGTGTTTGCTGACTTTAAGAGAATGGCTGAGCGGCAAACGGACAAAAAGTTGAAGACTATCCGTTCTGACAACGGCAAGAATACTTTGGACAGTTTGATCGAATTTGCCGGGAAGATGGAATTATTCATCAAACCAGTTGCACGTATATGTCGCAGCAGAACGGCGTGGCCGAAAGGATGAACCGAACCCTGGTGGAACGGGCCAAGTGCATGATTTTTGATGCTGATCTAGAGAAACCATTGTGAGCTGAAGCAGTAAACATGGCTGCATACATCACGAATCGCACAATCAACCGAACTTTGGGCAATAGTGTACCGGAACAGATCTGGACTGGATCGAAGGTCGACATTTCGAACATCAAAATGTTTGGAACGAGCATCATGGTGCGTGTGCCGAAGGAAAAACGGCGGAAGTGGGACGCCAAATCTACACGGATGATTTTCGTTGGTTTTGCTGATGGACAAAAGGGTCTGCGCTGTTATGATCCTGTTACGAAGAGCGTCACTATAAGCCGTGATGTCAAGTTTCTGGATCCGCCAGAAACGTAGGTAAATCAACCAATTCACTTAACCGATGCTCTCGAGGATGTCGTTACAGTGGACGAGCAGAAAGAAAAATCATCTCCCAGCTCTGGTGTCAAGAGATCGATTGCGGAAACCCGGCAGGAGAAGCCTTGCAATCGGAAGATTTTGTTTGAGTTGGGGCCACAAAACAAGGCAACTGATTCGGCTGAAGTGAACTCGTCGGATGACTTAGACGATCCAAATGATGACGATTATGAACCATCCGACAAAGATCCAGAGGAAGTCGTAGAAGTTAGGAAATCGAATCGGATCGCAAGCAAAAACTCCCAGACGACATTGGCGTGCGCTTACATTACTGAATATGGCGAACCTTACACGGTTCATGAAGCGATGACTGGTGGCAATAAGCAGCACTGGATCGAGGCGATGTGGGACGAAATTAAGGCGCATGCTGAAAATGCAACATGGAAATTGGTCGACCTGCCAATCGGACGAAAGGCAATAAATACAAAATGGGTGTTCAAGGTGAAGACTGATGTGGACGGAAAGATTGCTCGGTATAAGACACGGCTAGTGGCTAAAGGGTGCTCGCAACGATACGGAGTGGATTACGTTGAAACTTTTTCACCCGTGGTAAGATACCATTCTATTCGGTATCTCATCGGCTATGCTGCTCGACATCGATTGAAGATTCACCAAATGGATGCTGTAACTGTTTTTTTTCAAGGTGATCTTGATGAGGAAATTTACACTGAACAGCCTGAAGGATACGATGACGGGACGGCTCGTGTATGTAAACTAAATCGATCGATGTACGGCTTGAAGCAAGCAGGTCGTCAATGGAATAAGAAATTGGATCAGGCATTAATTGTTCTTGGATTGAAGAATTCACGTTTAGATCCATGCATCTACATCGCACCGGACATCCAGCTAATTATTGCAGTTAATGTTGATGACATTTTGATTATTTGGAAGGGTCGAGCTGTGCTAGACAAAATCAAGAGTCAGTTGTGCAGAATATTCAAAATGAAGGACTTGGGTCAAGTCACGAATTGTGTCGGCATCGAAATCAAATACTAACATGCTGGCATCGCAGTTGGTCAGGCGAAGTACATCGAGCAGGTGCTTAAAGTCTTTGGAATGACAAACTGCAAAACGAAATTGTCGACAACTGGCGAGGAAACATCATCAATCCCATACAGGGAAGCGGTCGGAAGTCTTCTATATCTGGTCCAGGGGGCCAGGCCAGATATCGCCTTCGCGGTAAATGAAGTGAGCCGATACAACGATTGCTACGGTAGTGCTCACTGGATCGCGATGAAAAGAATATTCCGGTATCTTAGAGGAACGATTGGGTGTGAAATTCTCTACAAGTACGATGGAGAGGAGTTGACAGGATTTTCGAACTCGAATTGGGCGTCCGACATTGATAAAAGAAGATCGTGCACTGGCTATGTGTTCACACTTGCTGGTGGTGCAATTTCGTGGGGCAGCAGTCGACAGAAAACAGTTGCATTGTCGTCTACGGAGGCCGAGTACATGGCGTTGTCGGAGGCAACAAAAGAGGCTTGTTGGTTGTGTCAATTTGCGGCTTATCTTGATAACATCGGAGGACCTGTCATAGTATGGTGTGACAATCAGAGTGCGATCGCACTCTCTTCGGAGGAAATGTTCCGGAAGAGGTCCACACATATCGACGTGCGGCACCATTTTGTACGAGACAAAATCCAGGATGGGACAATTAAGGTGGAGTACGTCCCGTCCACTGAGAACGCAGCTGATTGTTTGACAAAGGCAATTACTGGACCAAATATGATCGCGTGTAAATATCGAATGGGCATTAGACCCGAATAATTTTGATTTGAATTCGAACCTAATGAGTTGGGGTGTTGAAATGTATTATGTACTGTAAACCCAGTCAACTGCGGCAAACTTGTCAACCGAGCCAACTGCGGCAAACTTGTCAAACGAGCCATATTAAATAAAATGACTTCTTCTCAGTCGGAACGTCGTGCCAAGCAGACGTGTTACTCTCAACAAAGACAAAGTGCTGTATCGTATACCATTTCTGCGGCGGTTGAATGAATGTATTCCTTTAAAGCCGAACGTAGCCCCAAAAAGACTAAAAGTAAAGTCTTCGTCCAATCCCTATTTTTATGACATCGTATTGCAGCTTTGACACTCCAATGCCGTCAATGATCCGGTGTGATGCTGGGTGGTATGGTGTTGTACGGAGATGCGTTGTTCCCAGCATTTTGGTAAGCTCCCTGAATATTTGACTTTCTGCCGTCCTAGATCGGTTGTCACTTTGACCGTGACTCCGAAACGGGTATTTCAATTCCTGATCAGTGGCTTGGCGCCAGTGCCGGCGATGGCATTTTCCGAAGGAATTTTGTCGGGCCAGCGTGTGTAACGATCTATGACTGTCAGGCAATACCGATAATATTGGTGGAAGGGGCCCACCAAGATCGATTGATGTTGACTCGAAATAGTTAGTCTGTCGATGCATTTTCCTAACCAGGGATGTGATGAATGTAGATGCTGAACTGAGCGATGTATTCCAAATAACGATGTTGGCGTTGAGAAGCCTTTTCTAGACGCTGCTGGAAGGCGAATTGTAGCGGCTTGTGATCTGTAAAGATAGAAAATACTCTACCTTCTAGCATATACCCGAAGAGTTTGATCGCCCCGTAGATAGCAAGTAGCTCCCTATCGTCGCTGCTGTATTTCCTTTGAACCAGGGGTAATCGTCTGGAGAAAAATCCTAATGGTGTAACAGTATGAAGTGTTTGATGTAAAACGGCTCCAATGCCGACATCAGAAGCGTCTGTTGTTAATGATCATCTCACTAAAACGTTGGGATGTGCCAGAGAAGGGGCACTCGCAAGCACGCTTTTACATGCCTCGAAAGCTGTTATCGCCTCTGGCGTCCATGTCAGCTCCGTCTTGTTCTTCCATTTATTTTCGGGAATAAGCGCCTGTAGCAGTTTGGGTTTGAGCTGCGTGCGGCAGGAATCTTCGGTAAAAATTAATCATTCCCAAAAATGACCTTAGCTGGTGTGCGGTTCGCGGCCTGGGCGTTGCCAATATACCTTCCGATTTCTCAGGTAAGAGTTTGAGGCCTTCTGCCGACACTAAATGGCCTAGGAATTTAACTTTGGATTTGCCTAGCTGGCACTTCTCGACGTGAATTGAAAGCCTATGTTTCCTAAGTCGATCAAAGACTTCTGATAAGTGTAATCGATGTGTCTCTTGGTCTCGTCAAAAAACGTAGCCTAATCCGCGCGGAATCTTGTGCAGACGCCGAAAATCATAAATATGAATTCAAGAGGCCAAACGGCGTGATTATAGCCGTTTCTGGGATGTCGCTTGGCTCTACCTGGAATTTGGTGGTATGCTTTTCGGAAATTCGCCACAGAAAAGACTTTCATTTCGTGTAAAGCGGCGGTGCAGTCTTGCAGGAATCCAATAGGGTATCGATCTGGAACTGTGCGTGCGTTAAGCGCACAATAGTACCCACAGGAGCGCCAATCACCATTTGCCTTGCGTACTAGATACAGGGGGCTTGACTATGAAATTTTGGAACGACGACATATGCCTTGTTGCATCAGGAACTCGAATTCTTTTTTCGACCATAAGAAAGGTCGTCGTAGTCCTAAGTTTAGTGTTAGGCGTCGTTTGCCGTACGTGCGTATCAGAGTACCGTTAGCTGCGAAAATATTAGGTTGGGTCGTTTGATTTTGACGATCGCATTTTGTCCGAGGGATAACTGAAACGTCCGCATCGGTATCTATCATAAACGAGCGTACCGTCGTCCTGTTGTGGATTTGGAGCTTCAGTTCTCAAGAAATTCGCGGTTTATGCGCATTCGATGGCCACATATCCCGCCGCAACAGCAAACGTAAGCGGTTGCTTATCTGGTGCCATCACATGGTTCAATCCTCAATGTATAAAATTGAGTTTTGTGTGCGCATACTTTGTATCAGCACATTAGAAATCGCTGGCGCGCACAGTGCCAAGTGGTAGTGATCGAACGGCACAGGTTAACGAACGTTTTTTGTATATCTATTTCGACTGACACCCGACAAAATGATAGGTATAGAATCTACGGATTCTCTTTTAAAAAATGATTAATTTTATTTTTACAAACTTTACAAAATTAACATAAGCCAATTTAGTCTTTTAATATTGAATATTCAAACACAAACTTACGCTTCAAAATATATAACCTGATACCAAAATTTGTTCTCATTTCTCAGCACAAAAAGATAGTAGGCAAATGAAATCCTGCCAACCAGTTTATGACCTTTTATTGAATATTGAATTAATCCATTCAAAAATACACAGGCTTCTTAAAACCAGTGATTTGACTGGTTTTGGTATGTTTAATTAATGTTAAGACTTCAAAATAGTACGTATACAAAATGCACAATATGTACAAACGCAGATGCATTATCAAGAATCGAAATAAATTCGGG
Source organism: Oxycera nigricornis (assembly GCA_963942545.1). Classification (NCBI taxonomy): domain Eukaryota; kingdom Metazoa; phylum Arthropoda; class Insecta; order Diptera; family Stratiomyidae; genus Oxycera; species Oxycera nigricornis. The sequence goes on along the minus strand of OZ012661.1, from coordinate 39,076,203 downwards.
CAAATAAAAGTCAGGATTAAAAGTCTGACAAAGTTTACGTACAGGATTCAAAATTATTGTCGAATTTGTCATCATTAAAACTAACAACATAAGCGACGAAGTATTAACATACTGAGGAGATATTTTTGGCAGGAAACACGTTTCTGCCAATGGTAGGCCACCAGAAAATTATGTTATGCATCACGATAATTGCATCAAAAACAGAATATTAATAAGCTTGGGAGACAACTAATGACAACACAGTATATATTAAAATGAAGAAGAATGGTGTTAGATGTGCTGAAACTTTAAAAAGGTGAATAAGTTTTGTTAGCTAGCCAATAGTGCATTTGAATTTGTGGCTATGAAAAATGAAGAATCAAATCAATTGAATAGTATAAGTTATAATTCACTAAAACGAATGAAGAGTGAATGAAACAAAAGTAATTACAGTCGAACTTCGATAAATTGAATTTTTGATAAGTCGAACCAAATTGATTGGCAACAGCGTCAAAAGTAGAGGATGTGTGTTAATTTGTCTTGATTATTCGAACTTCGATTACTCGAATATCTAGATAACTCGAATGAAATATTTGGCCCCAAACTTCGATGTTGAATTTTTGGCGAGGGAAAATTATTCCTTTTATTGACAACTGTTTGGCCCATTCTAAAAACATCCAGGAAAAATTAAAATGTATTAAACTTGCTTTTTTCTCAACGAATATAACATCTAAGTTACAACCACTTGATCAGGGAATCATACAATGTTTCAAATTACGTTATCGCCGAAGAATTTTGAAAAAAACTATCAAACGTTTTCAAGAAAACAAAAACAATAACATTACGTTAATGGATTGTATTGACGATATAACTAACGCATGGAATATCGACGTCAAACCTGAAACAATTTCTAACTGTTTTAAAAAAGCCGATTTTGGTCAGTATTCCGAATGGGAAGAAGAAGATGAAATTCCTTTGATTTTCATAAGTAAACGCCTGAAAGAAAAGATTGAAGACGAAATCCAACTACAAATCGAGTACGAAGCTTGGACAAATATTAAAAGTACAGAAGAAGGTAGCACCATTAACGATTTCATACATGTGGATGACGATATTATTACTTACCGACGAAGATATTATCCAGTCCTGCAGATCCGAACTTATACAGTTGGAAAACGAAGATGACTGCCAAAGTGACACGACGGAAGAGGAATTGATTGACGATTTCCAGCAACCACCTTCAAACGAATTGGTTGAAAATTCGTTGAGTGTCTTGCGTTCCTATTTAAAAGCCAGTGAATATACAACCGATTCTCTGTATTGTAGTTTAAATAAAATTGAAGATTTTTTGAAAACCAAAATAAGAAATTCAGTCGTCAGTCACAAATAACTAACTTTTTACAGTGAAATAATAAATACATGGTTGGTTGGTTGTAGTGGCAGCCCTCTTTATCAAAAGATGGCTTACTTAGGCCACAAAAGGCTCATTGTGATACCATAAAAAGACAAGCCGCGAGGTGCGACCCTTGAGGTCCACACGGTTAACTTCCCAGTAATATCTACATAAACATCAACAACATTACAACAATGATAGGTATTCATAGCAGTAACAGGAATGAGTTAATATGAATCATATCGTCTACGGGAGGGTCCATTGATTACGTAAGGTTTTTGGTCGATGAGGACAGATTGAATATTCACGCGGATCAATCGGTGGGGGCCTTTTTGGTGTTGAAAAATTTTGTTGGTTTTCAAAATTTAAGCAATTTTTTTAATTAAAAGACTATAAAAACTATTAAAAATCTGCTCAAATTATAAAAGTATCTTAAAACTTTGATTGAATTTACAACAATTTTTTTAGAATAAAAGATATAAAGTAATTGCACTCGTATAAACCCTCTTTACATGGTAACTTTGAATGATTTTTTTATTTTTAATTTAGTTTTTTCATAATCATGGAATAAAATTTTGCCGGTTTCTCTCGAAAAACTGATAAGAATGTATAAATTTTATAAACTGGATCACTGTGCTGTGCAAATCAAGTTAAAAAATATTTTCTATGAAAAAATATATAATTTTTTGCATTTTCTTCTATTTAATTAAAAAAACGGCTGAAACGAATTTTTATAATGTTAAAAACTTCACAAAGATGTTAATGCACGTCAACTGACACCTTAATGATGCAAATATTATATCTGGTTCGTGAGATATAGTGAATGATAAAAAATCGCATGTTTGGTTCGGGAGATATAACGCATGACAGAAATGACCTTCAAAAGGTCAAAACAACAAACCCCCCCGACCGAAGTGTCCCAAAAACTAATCAGCTCTTAAGATTGCAAAGACGCTTCGATTGACATCTCAACCAAGTCGATCGGACCTTGTTTACGTGAGTTATGCTCGTAGAAAAAAGTGTCCACGAACGTACAGACGTACGTACGTACGTACACACACACACACACATACGTCTCCCTTTCTAAAAACACTTTATATATACTCTATAGACCTCAAAACGTAAAGAAAAGTTGAAAATTTCAATTTCGATTTTCGAGGCGATTACAAGAACTTCCCATATACTGGGAAGTTAATAAGGCCGGCACTAGAACCTGTGAGATGACGAGAACCATTTTGATTCTCGTATGAAGCCGGCTATGCAGCTAATTCCATGAGGCTGTCCAGGAAGGGTGAGCCTAAGGTTTTCATGCGTTTCCTGGACAGTGCTGGGCATTCGCACAGAAAATGTTGAATTGTCTTTCCTCTTCTTTCGATCTGCAACTCCGGCAGAAATCGTTGAAGGGAACGCCCAACATTTCTGCGTGTCTGCCAATTAGACAGTGCCCCGTCAGTATGGACACGATAGAACTCAAGGTTTCACGACTCGTGTTTCGAAGCTGCTTGGTGCGTCTGGGACTCAGTGCACGCCAAGTTTGCCTGGTTGTCCTGCAGGTTTCCTCCAGCAACCAGGCCCTGTTTGCAGCCTTTATGTAATGCTGCCTAAATCCCAGCTTTATAGAAGCTAGAGGTTGGCCGACTTGGCGTATGAGTGTTTACTCCTGGAGTTCACTCAGCTCTCGCTAAGGCATCTGCTTCGCAATTTCCCGGTATATCACTATGACCCGGCACCAAGCAAAGAATCACTTCACAGTGAAGCGACATCACGTTCAGTTGTGTACGGCATTCCATTACAATCATGGATGAGGTCTACACGTTGTATAGCGGCTTGACTGTCAGAGAAAATATTCAGGTTTCTTATGGAAATTTTCTGATTTCTCAGCCAGTCTACTGCTTGTATATTGCAATGACCTCTGCCTGAAAAACAATGCAGTGGTCTGGAAGCCGGAAGGATAGTTTCTGGCCTAGCTGTTCTGAGAAAACGTCACAACCAACTTTTCCATCCATTATGGAGCCATCAATGTAGATGTCGACCGATTCCTGCACCCCACCTCTTTCTATTGCCCAGTCATCTCTACTTAGGATGACTGACTTGAAACCATGATGAAAGCAGGGAGTCGCGGACACGAGGTCCACTTCCCCTGCCGTTGGTTCATCGTTCCAAAGTATGGTGGAGTGGCCAATATTTCCCTCTTGCCAGAGATGTAGTGCTTTTAATCGAATCGCAGAGCACTTGGCCTGCTGTCTCGTAAGGAGCTCCGTCGGGAGCCAATTCAATAGCATAAACAGTGCCTTTGTCGGGGTAGTGCGTAAGGCCCCGGTGATTGCAATAGCAGCAATCCTTCTGACCCTGTTAAGCAGGTCTATATTGGATGGCCACCAAACAACTCCGCCGTACAGAAGTATTGGTTCCACTATCGCCGTATAGAGCCATGATACGATTTTGGGTTTCAAATTCCACTTTTTCCCAATGGCTCTTTTGCAGCAGTAGTTGCACATGCCGCTTATCGCGTTCTTTCTTCTATGTTCGCTTTCCATGCGAGCTTGGAGTCCAGAATTAGACCCAGATACTTAACTTGATGACACGGGATGAGGCTTATCTCATCGAGTTTGGGTGGGAGAAATCGTAGAATTTTGCGCCTTCTTGTGAAGAGCACAAATTCCGTTTTCTGCGGATTAATCTTTAGAGCACACTCTTTGGTCCACTTGGTAAGAATGCCCAGGGCAAAGTTAAGTCTTTCAGATAAGGTGTTAACGAATTTGCCCGATATTTCTATTGCAGCATCATCGGCATAGGCTACGATTTTGCAGCCAGTCGCTTCTATTATTGACAGGAGCTTGTCCACCACTAAGTTTCAGAGAAGGGGTGATAGCACCCATCCTCGTGGGGTGTCTCTGCACGTTCGCCTTCTTAAGGTGCTATTTCCTAGTGTGGAATTCATATTCCTGCTGCTTAGCAGTTGTCGGATGCACCTTATGAGGTTGTCGTCGATATTGCTTTGCCAATAGCCTTATGGCTGACATTTTTGAAAGCCCCTTCTATGTCTAGAAAAACTGCTTGCGTATATTCTTTGACGCTTAGCGATTTTTCAATGTAGCTGGTGAGCGAGTGAAGAGCTGTTTCAACCGATCTCCCTTTTGTGTATGTGTGCTGTGCATTGGAGAGTGGTTTCAGAACAGCTCTCAGATGGATCTCTACCAGTCGTTCCAGAGTTTTCAGCAGAAAAGAGGTGAAACTGATAGGTCTGTACTCCTTAGGTGAAGCGTGGGATATCTTGCCCGCTTTGGGTATGAATACTTTTTTAGCTTCTTTCCACCTCTGTGGAATGTAAGTCATCCGTAGACATGCTTTAAAGATGGCTTTTAGCCATGGTGGCGCTATATTGATTCCCTGCTGGATCTCAACAGGTGAGATGTTGTCCATTCCAGGGGATTTAAAGGGTTGAAATGAGCTGATTGCCCATCGTATGAGCCTGTTGTTTACAAGCACAACGGTTGAAAGACAGTTCAGGGGGGGCGTATGTGGACCAGCTTTGCCATCCACCTCCTCAATACCCGGGAAGTGCGTGTCTATCAAAATGACCATCGTCTCGGAGCTGGATTTCGTCTACACCCCATTTGCATCTGAACGAATAAATACATATGTACATACATTGTAGATGAGGTACATTATGCGGATATGTACTTATATGTACACATATAGTGAATGTACTGTTTCATATTTTTGTTATTTTTTTAACTTAGATATTAAGGCACTTATGTAACATATATTTACTGAAATAAATATATAAATGTTCATTCACAAAAAAGTGCACGCATATGTACAGTAATTATTGATAAGTCGAAGTCTTGACAACTCGAAATTTTAATGTGTCACATCGCAGATCGAGTAACGAAGTTCGACTGTATTGAAGAAATTCGTAATACACCGAACGAAGGACATTCGGGTATACGACATTATTGGAGATAAAGCAGCCAAAAAACATGTAGAAAATGATAAAACAAATACAGTGATTTAAATGTATGTTTTGGATAGTAAGATAACAAATCAAAATCAATACACTGTCTACAACCTTGAAAATATAGCCTGTAATAATTTGGCAATGTGCGACACACAAGCGATTGTAACACATTTGCCGCCGAGGTCATTGGACGCTTTTTAGAAGTAGATCGCACTGGTTTATTGCTTTTTGCCGAGTTGGCTATGAGACACGAACAAGCTGCAGAGTTGATTCTAGAAACAAGGGATGATCCTACCATCAACTATGATATTGTTTCGATTACAACAGTTAATAATCCATCTGTTCAACAATGAGTTTTTGGTATAATTTACATATCTAAATGAACGAACAATTTGCTGATTTTTAAAAATAAATGTAATTGTAGTTAAACATCGCTGATTTGCCTTAAACTAATTACATCCCCAATTTTTTTCAAAAAAAAAAACACCGACCGGTAATCGAACACAACTTCACGATCGCGGGCTAGTCATGATCACCTGTCAGATGTTAAAACTTATTAATAAATAAGCATTGTTGAAAACTTTAAAAGCCAATTGGGGGTGCGCTCCAATATTATAGGGATCAAATATCTTTGACGTCTTCTACTTATGTGAAAAATTTCATCCAGATCTGAGGGGACGAGGTCGTGCCCTCTCCTTATAAGCCGTTTGAAAATGCTCACATGTGTCAGCACAAGTTTCAACTTGAAAGCAAATGGCAATGATGAACTACAATCAGTCATTTAAACTTGAATGGTGAGAAGTGTTTTTCATGAATAGTTGTGGACCCGTGATAATTTACGAAATCTGTCGTTCGGAGCCGGCGTGAAATGCTAGCGGTGGAACTTGAAGAAGACTGGCTTGTGGCACGCCGCCGCAAATCTGACGTATTGTGAGACACATTGAGCAGTTTAAATGAACTCCAATGTCTAGTTTTGTGTATGCTGTGTTGGCTATTAGAGAAATAAAACGACTAGCAATTGTATTTTACCACATCCTTGGCTCATAATGTGTGAAATTTTACCAAATCCTGATTCAACACGCACATAAAAAATGCATTAGAACACACGTGTAATTTCTTTTGCTCAACCCGGTTGGAAAATAAGACAAGTAAAATGATACTACTCTCAGTCGTATGTAAAGTTATGTGGTTTGCCGTGCGGACACTAAAGAAGAACAAGCGATTTAGAGGGCGAATCATTGCCATAGATCCACATCACACTGTATCGCCAAAACGAAATTGTCACTAATCAGTAGTCTTCAATCCCTAGTTGAGCCGACTTAAATGCTTCCGGAATCAACGGATCTTCATACATTCAAAGAAGCGTTGATCTTGATTATTGTAGCAAGTGAACCGAAATGCTTCCGCAATCAAGGGATCTTCATACATTCAAAGAAGCATTGATCTCGATTATTGTAAAGTGAGATTACTCATCATTTTTATCGTCCGTCCCTTAAATGTTAATTTGTATGTTAAAAAGCATGGGAAAAGCAACAGCCACATGTAGTACTCGTCCAGAAATTAGAAAATTACTTGGGCAGCTGCTATCAGAACAATCTATTACATATATTGAATTTAGATAATTCTTTGAAACGTTACTTCCAAGTTAAAATTTTCTTATGTGTTTCGAGCCGCGGCTGCAACTATTGCCTTGAAAACCGTTGACATGCAAACTTTCTTTCGAACTATTTATTTCTGTGCGCATATTTAAAGCTCATTAAATTATTAATATATATGCAAACATGTATAAACTGACAATAAATATGAAACTATGTAATTCGCGAAAAGTAGTAACAATAGGCATAGGTAAAAGCAATTTGTTGATAAAATTCTCTTAGGGTAAGCAGATAATATCAAACAGTATTGTAACTTATATTGTTGCTACTATCATGCGAACATCATCGCATAACATTTTCCACGTTGTTTCTATTGTAATGTGATAGTGTGTAGTGTGATCCTTTCCATGGTATCTTTAAAGTTCCATGATGGGATAAACAAATTAATAAAAGGAATTTAGAAGAAAAACGGCCGGCACAATTTTTATGCCATTGGCCAAGGACTAAATATGCCGATGATAGGCATTACTTGAAGTACCAACAGATAGGCACAATCTAGGGAGTCTTTCAGAATGTCGAGCTGAATAGACAATGAAGCTCGTTCAAATGTTCTAAAAAGACTATTTTTCTTTAGCTCTTACTCGCTTTTTATACAAATTTTTAATACTAACACCCGTAGGTGGTCAGATACTTATGACCTAATTAACTATACAAAATTATGTTTTCCGCAATAGAAAAATAGATGAGCTGAGATGATGATAGAGCACTAACAGATCCAATAACCAATCAGTACTCGTAAATTTCCCACATGACACAAGCAACCAAAAAACCAATATCTATATTTATGATAGCAGTGCATTGCTCGCTGCAACAAGTGGTGTCTATCACGAGGTGATAAGCGCTATTTGTCCATTTGTGAAGCGATGTATTTATTTGGTGATAAATACATAACTTTAATGTTAAAAGGGGAGTCTTTCAGTGAATTTTAAGTGATGTATTTATTTGGTGATAAATTCATCACTTTAATGCTTGAAAGATGTTTTTGGATACATCACACTATAACTTATCAGTGTGTGCAGTTTGTCTACGATGAGGGCTTCTTTTTTTTCGTAATATACATATATCTGTGATTGCTGTCATCGAATGTATTTCTGTTAAAATGCAAAAACTCAATTGAAAACAACAAATTTTTTTAAAACTAAATTTGTGCCTTTGAATCATTTTGTAAAGTAAATTATTTACTAATAAAGTTAATACCAGTCAATGCCAAAGTCATACATTTTTGGCAAGTGTTCAAATTTTCAAATTGACATGAAACATTGCAAACAGTAAGCTGTGATATGAAGGGCCCAGCCAAAATATGTATGTCTGGCGAGCTTTCATCTTAATACCAGAGAGATATGGCGACCTGAGCGATTATTTGTCATATATATATATATATATATATATATATAATAAAAATGTAGAGAAAACCTTGATTTTGACTAATAATTATTATTCATACGACTAAAATCACAAATTTATTGGTTATGCTTAAGATAAAAAATTAAACATTTAAAGAAAAACTACAAATCATTTCTTCAAGTTAGTATTTTATTTAATATTGAGATAAATATACATGAGATTTAGATTTAATATACCTGAAATGAGTATAGACAGAATATATTAATGTAATTATATTACAAAATGTGGATAGTTACTTGGTATTATAGTATGTAGAGATAAGCTGCAAATATTGTTTGGTATTATAACTAGAGTAGAGAGCACATGCTACCTCTTGGGAATGAAATTCAGCAATATTAATCCATTATCCATTATTATTAATCGTCCATTGGATAGCCTAATGTATCATTTGACTGTATCATTCCATAATATTCTTAAATTTCAGGAGAAAACGTATCAGAATGATACAAACACTTCGAAAGTGAGAACATTACCGACCGCTAATTATTTGTATACATTGTAATTTTACTTGCTTTTTATTTTTACGTTCCATATTGTTTCTAATTGTGAATTTTGAATATCTATAAATTTATTACCTGCAATTCTCTAGCTATTAATTTAATAGTAGCAACTCTGTAGATTGCATTTATATGTCATATTGACTTTATCTTATTTTTACGTTTGAATGAATATTCATTCAGCAATATTTATTAGATGTTTATTGTATCACCTTATTCTTGTATTTTATGAAATTATTTTATATTCGTTTTGTAGAGACATAGAATTTTTCAAACAAATAAAATTCGGATAAATTATAAGAATGGTCAATTTTTTGACTTGCAAATATCATGGCATTTAGTGTTTATAAAAAATTATTTCTGGCCTGTGATCACCACGACTGCTTCTTAGGAAGGTCATCCTGTAGATCGAATTTTGCATTTTTTTCAGCATGGCCGGCTTTATTTCGCCAATAACGTGGCGAATGTTGACTTACAAGTCATCATCAGTTGCTACTTTATCAGCATAGATAAGTGACCTCACGTACCGCCAGAAAAAGTAGTCCAATAGAATTAAATCACAAGGTCTGGGCGGCCAGTTCACAGTTCACCATTTCTTGAGATGATTCGTTCACTAAAGGTTTGGCCCAATAAAAAAATGGTTCCACACGCAGTATGGTATATTGCGTCATCCTGTTAGCACGATTTGTCTCTGTCATGGGAACCAAAAATTACGAATCATTTGTCGGAACGATTGCCTAACGGTAACGTTGGGTCCGTTACCTATATCTTACGCTAGTCGATCTTTAACCAAACATGAAACCGATAATCGAGAAGGATCATTTATCTATTCACAATGGAATAAACTATTTTAGGCCAAACCTATATGGTAGAAGGTTACAGTTGTTGAAAATCATCGACCTCTAGTGTCAACAAGAATTAGAGTAGATTTAGTGGATTACGACTTCCAAATAATATATAAGCAAGGAAGAAATAACACTAACGCTAATGCACTATCCACAATTAAAATAAATTCTGAGACACTAAAAAAATGCTACCTAAAAACATTAATATAGTGACTCGAAGTGAAACTAAACAACGAAACAATGAAACGGTAATCCAGAGACAGAACACTACCACAGCGTCTGATCAACTCTAAATGTGGGAAGATACCTAAATCTATAATATTAGAAATCTACGTATACTGGAATTTTAAGAAAATGAATAAGTTTGTCAGTAAAAATATAGTAAAAATTAGCGATAATCCAAACTTCGACTTAGCTCAAGTCATGGAGAAGCTTATAACTCAACTACATAAGAAAGGTTTACCAAATTAACATTATCTAAACATGATATAATATTTGAGAATATCACGCAAGAGCAGCTCAAAAAACTTTATAATGAAAAACATACAAAATTAAATGAAAAAACAAGGAGCAAAAATGATAAAAAGTAACTGATGAACTAAGATTAATTAGTGAATATCACGATTCGGCACTCGGAGCTCACACAGGTATCAAAAGAACCGTAGTATAATTGAAAAGAATGTATGAAAAAATTGAAACAAAATGATAAAACAACTTTTACGAAATTGTGAAAAGTGTGAGAAAAACAAAATAGTGCGGCATACCAAAAAACCACTCGTAATTGCAGAAACACCTACAAAATGTAGTAACGATAGATACGATTGGACCCTGACATATATACAACAGGTACAGATACATTGTAACAGCACAATGTGGATTTACAAAGTTCAGAGAAGCATTTACCAACATCCACTAAAGTAGCTAACGTAATCTTAGCAAAAATGAGACTCAAATTCGGATACGCTATCATAAAAACGGATCAACTTACGGAGTATACTAACAAATTATTCAACCAAATATGTAAATATCTACACATAAAACATGTTGTATCTACACCATACACAATAGGATCTATTGCACGTAATCATAAGGTACTGAATGAATATCTACGATCATTCAGCAATAATTCTGAATGAGACGAATGGATACCTTACTACACTTTTACTTATAGTGTAGCACCCCACTCTGAAATTAATTATTCGTAATTTGAACTAGTATATGGACGTCTTCCATCAGTACCTGATGACAAAAAACATACAACTTAAAAACCTATATACAACTATGACAGCTTCTTAACCCACTTGCATCATGACCCTACTCTATGGTGCCACCTGCAGGCATCAGCGACGTTCAACTGCTCATATCACCGCGAGCGGTCGATCGTATGTGAAGTAAATCTGAATTGTCCATGGAGTTTATTGAAAATGTACTATTTAAAACGATCAGTACACAATGTTACATCGCATTTTACATTTTTTACAAAAGTTTTACCTTATGTAAATCACATGCATCATTAGAATTATTATCATTGGAAACACGTAACACAACAACTCAAACATTATGGTCCAATGCACATGAATTTGATTAAGCTAACAAATGTATCACTTCCGCGTACATTGAACTTAGCTAATTGCAGTCATTGCATGTCACCTAAAATAATGCATTTGCGATGACATCAAATTCTCCACGAATGCAATAAGTTCAATGTTCGTATTCCAAGTCAACAAATAGTTTTGCTTACTTCAATGAATTGTAGAAATTTTCAATTGACCTATTTAATGTATTTGTAAATAGTAGCATTTAATTCGAATAAAATTCAGTCCCAATTGGAACCTCCCCCAAAGAGTTTTCTTTAAACAACCAACTTCTCTCCTCTTTAATCTTCTTCACCTACAACTATTGATGTAAGAAAATTTCCTCTATATTGCAAGATCGTCGTCTGGTGTGGATGGCCTTTAAACAGTATCCTAAAAGTCTACTAGAGTTTTCTAAGGACTTGATGAAAAATAGATTTCTATAACTAAAAAGTTACACTATACTATCATTTGTGGTCCAATAGCGTTGAATAGTGGGGCTTAGAAGCTAAACTCTTTAAAATATTTAAAGCAATAAATATTTTAAATTCATCGTTTGTAAGAGGTATGAATTCGACATCGGTTGCGCCATATTTATTAACTTCCCAGTATATGGGAAGTTCTTGTAATCGCCTCGAAAATCGAAATTGAAATTTTCGACTTTTCTTTACGTTTAACGGTCTTTAGAGTATATTTAAATAATTTTTAGAAAAAGAGATGTGTGTGTGTGTGTGTACGTACGTACGCGGACAGTTTTTTCTACGAGCATAGCTCACGCAAACAAAGTTGTAATCTTAAGAGCTGATTAGTTTTTGGGACACTTCAGTCGAGGGGTTTGTGCTTTTGTCCCTTTAAAGGTCATTTCTGTCATGCGTTATATCTCGCGAACTAAACATATGATTTGCATTGTTAATGTTTCAATCGACGCGTATTACCATTTGCGTGAATCTATCAAATTTTTTAAAAAATTGTTGGAGCCGTTTTTTAATTTTTTTTTATAAAGTACAAACAATTAGGGTTTTTTTCACAAACAATAAATTTTTAACCTGATTTGCAAAATACAGTAATCAATTTTTATAAAATTCGTATACTCCAAACAGTTTTTGTAAAAATACCAGCAAAACTTTTCTTCGTGATTCCAAAGAAAATTAATTTAAAAATAAAAAAACATTAAGTCATCATGACCTTCAAGGTCATTTATGTCATTCACTATACCTCGCGAACCAAATATGGTATTTGCATCATTGAGGTGTCAATCGACGTGTCTTAAATTTTTTGTGATGTTTTCAAGCTAATAAAAAAACCGTTGGAGCCGTGTTTCAATTTAATAAGAAAAATTAGGGTTTTTTCATAAAAAATAAACTTTTAAATTTAAAAATTCTTATTAATTTTTATAGAGCAAGCAAGCAAGCAAAACTTTTTCTCATGATTACAAAAAAAAATTAACTAAAAATAAAAAACCATTCAAAGGCATCATGTAGAGAGTGTTCATACGAATGATTATAACTTATATCTCTTATTCTAAAGATATTGTTCTAAAGTCAATCAAAGTTTATTAATATTTGCATAATTTGAGCAGATTTTCAATAGTCTTCACAGCACCTTGTTTTAACTTTAATGAAAAAACATCTTAAATTGCATTTGTGGTAATCAACGTTTTGAATGGTAAAATGTATTGTAGTCAATACTTTCATCAATGCCTTAAAAAGCTTTCATGAAATAGGAAATTGTAGTTTTTAGTAGTTTTGTTTTTTAGGGGTCGTAAGATTTCAAATATTTTCTCCATCATTTGTAATACATTTTACTTTTTACATGCAATTTATTCAAAATAGCCATCACCCGACAAAATCTCTTCAGTGGGCGTAATAACAAAAACTGCATTCATTTTTGTTAGCTCTTTTGTCCTTCAAGAATCGATATCAAAATAACAAATAACGTAGAAAAGGCTTTGTAACCGGTCTCCCCTCCGATTGATCCGCGTGAATATTCAATCGACACCTCATCCACCAAAATCCTTACGTAATCAATGGACGCTCCCGTAGATGTTAAGATTAATATTAAGTCATTCCAATAACTTTTATGAGAGGTACATTATTATTATTTAAAGTAGTAGTATTTTCGTATTTATTATTGTGTTTAATATTTTTAATATTTATGTAAATATTACTGGGAAGTTGACTGTGTGGACCTCAAGGATCGCACCTCGCGGCTTGTTTGTTTCTGTAACTAATTCTTTGTTAAAAAATAATTCAGAAACTTCTCTTATCGACAGAATTTTCGTATTTGCATCACCAAAAAACATGTATAATGGGCGTACGATTTTTTGCATTCCAAACGTAATCTTCATTTATAAAACTGCGGCATTGATTAACTTCGCCAAATTCGTCATCACTTGATATAATCCTACGGAAACATTTCCGAGTATGTTCTAATTCCAAATTTTACTTTGAATTATAAAATTAAATAATTTTTTAAATATGAATTTGTTAAATTTAAACATAAATTGATAATACTGCCCACTATGAAGGCAGTTAAAAAGATTTTCACAACAAAAATAAAATTTGTATAGCATATAAAGAACTGATGTAGGCGGAATGCTCATAAACGAGATCTGTGGCATCTGAAGAATATTTAGCTACTGTTAATAAAAAAAACAGCCGCAGGCTCGCGTATTATTCCGCGCTTGGTGATAGCAAACAGTCGCGGCTTGCGAAATATTCTGCGTTTGGATGCAAATGGGATAAATGAGTTAAAGATAAAATAAACAAATGCCCAAAATACTGCACGTCAAATGCTAATAAGCACACAACAATATATAACAATAAAATGAAGAAACAAACACAGAATTAAATATATTGTAAATACAAAATTTTATACATATTTTTTTCAAAGGGTGAAGATGTAATGTATTCTTACAAATATTACTAATTTAATCCTAAACATTCAGCATTCAAACCACCATTTCACATGTTTTAAGTAATTTCATAAGTTATGAAAACCAACATCAGCAAATGCATTCTAAAGTGGACGTGAATTTCTTCAAAAAACAACCAGATCCAATACCATAGACATTGTATTTTTCTGCCTCGAAATAAACCACAGGGAGTCTCTTGTATTGTTACTTGAGACCAATTGTATCACGAGTCAATTTCTCAAGTAGTTAATGAGCTGCAATATAAATCCCATACTTTTATCTTTGATTCATAGTCATGACCCTAAGCATTTTTTGAATAGGAATGAATTGATGAGTCCATTGTCTTTGGTGAAGGAAATTTTGTGTGAAAATTATTGATAAGGCAGCGCATTTTTTTGTATGTAGAATTTTTATAAAAAAAAATTTAAAACAAGTTAGAATAAGAAAACCAATTTTAGTTTTTAAGAATTTTATATAAATAGCGAGTAAGTCTTTGGCAATCATATGCCATATAATCTTGCAGTCACCGCTGCTGAGTAACCAAAACGTAATGATTCGAGCAGAACTGCCTAATAACTTGCGGATGAGGTTGCTACACTCAAAACCAAACATGTAATCAACAGGAAATAATTCATAAACATATAGTCTGAATCTAACTAAAACGACACTAAAACTTCTTATCGTCTGGGAAGTACTATGTCTTAAAATTTTAAATACGGAGAATTACTAAATTTTGATGGAGAGAGTGATTGAAGGAAACGGAGGTGGTTTAAGTTGGTAGAAATCCGGCATGCCGAGAGGCAGGAGCTGATCGGTATTTTTTGAAGATTTCCACCTCCCAACGTTGAAAAAAAGTAATAATTCTGATAATTGTAACTTTGGTTATTTGGCGTAGCTATTACATTACATTACAATTGTCCAATAGAGTAAACATGGACATAAATCTTTCAATCGTATTGCGTATGAGCTGCTCAGATGCACGATTATGGGCACCATGAATTGAACGTACAGAACGCAAATTTCGGAAATAAATTTCCACTCTTTTAAAGTAGTATAGACTTTGATAACGTGTCAATCGAAGCGTCTTTGCAATTTTAAGAGCTGATTAGTTTTTGGAAAACTTCGGTAGGGTGTTTTTTTTTTGTTTTGGCCCATTAACATTTGAATGATTCTTATAAATTTCTAAAAAAAAACTGTTGGAGCCGTTTTTTAATTTCATAAAATAAGTGCAAAAATTAGGGTTTTTTCATAAACAATAAATTTTCAACATAATTGACACAACACAGTAATCAATGTTTACAAAATTTATATACTGTAAACAGTTTCTGTAAAATAACCCAGCAAATTTTTTTTCCATGATTACAACAAAAATAAATTATAACTAAAAAAGTTACCAGGAGGGAGGTTATTTCCGTCATGCTCTTTATCTCGCGAACCAAACGTAGAATTTGCATTAAGGTGTCAATCAAGGCGTATTAAAATATTTATGACCCTATAAAAAAATTGTCGGAGCCCTTTTTAAATTTAAAAAAAAGTCCAAAAAATTAGGGTTTTTTTCAAAAAAAATAAACTTTCAACGTCATTACACAGAACAGTAATCAGTTTTTGTGAAAGAACCAGCAACATTTTTAATGATTACAAAAAAAAAGTAAATAAAAAATCATAAATCAAAAATCATAGTCATAATTTAGCAAGGGTTCATACGAATGATATTACCTGAAATCTCTTATTCTAAAGACATGGTTGTTAAATCAATCAAATTTAATTAATATTTGCATAATAATGTGAATTCAAGTGGCTGTGGGCTGACCTTGCTGTAATTGGGGAGGTATAGAATCTATAGAAACAAACAAACATCAAGAAGCATAAGTCACAAGTCAGCGGCTCGAGAGGAAATGCAATGCGCTTGAAGTAATAATAACGGGAAAAAACATATTTCATCCATAAAACTATAAATGAAATAACATTCCCGGGAAAAGAAAACTTTCACATTGATTGAAATGCATTTACTTGGGTTGATGATGATGATGGGCCGCCAAAGAAAAGATATCCGGCTTTTGGGGATATTGATAATTTTTTATGTGTTTTAATTTGCGGTTTCCAAGTCACATGGGATATTTTTAGTTAATTTGAAAATAACGAGCACGAATTGGTGTAAATGCGTTTTTGGTGGTTTGAAAATTACAGGTTCAGCTGCTTTGTATTGAGAATTGGATGTATTTTTTGTTGCTCTGAAGATGGTGGTGGCTTAGTCTGAAATCACATACCGATTTTTTCGGAAGCAAAAAGAGCATTATTTTATAGAAAAGTTAAATAACCAAATTCAGAGAACATTAACAAGCCCATATCCAATTAAATTCATAATTAAAGATGTATAAGTATTACCAATAGTTATGTGTTGGTGTTTAGGGGATGATAAGCAAGATAAAGTATGCTAGAAAACCCCTTCCAAACCAAATTACGTTAGCATGGCTATATTTGTTCGACTCTAAATGAAAAGTAACAGAAATTATGAACTATTGATTGATTTCAAGGAATTTTTAGCAGTGATAAAATTCTGACTATTATTTGTCTGTTCCAGTTTAATTTTATTTTTGGTTTCATAAAACTAGCAGACCATTAAATTTACCATTTTTTTTTCAATTTAAAATTTAGACTGCATACTTGAGAAAATAGTCAGTATAAAAACAAAATCCCGAGAAATGGGTAGCTGTTTCGAATTTTCAAGATTAGCGAGTTTTTCGAATTTTCAAGATTAGCGAGTTTTTCGCTTTTTTTTCTTATTACCGACTGAAATTTTTATAGATTTACTACATTGTGTTTTTAACGTAAACTTCTATAAAATGATGGAAAAATCCTTAGAATAAATTTAATTTATTTCAAGCCAAAGCAAAACATAAATACAAAGTATAAACATAAAAAAAAATTTAAAACTAAGGGGGAAGTGGGTTGAAGATTGGAGGGCATTTTGAAAGGACCTTTAACAAATTTATTCAGTGATGTAAGGTGAGTAATATCTGCCCATATTGTTGAATTGCTTGTAATATATATATGTATATGTATTTTTCAGATAGGCAGTGCTGTGCTGAATTCTTTGTACTCGTAGTTGTCTGAATATATTTTCAAATTTCCAGAATAATAATGATTTAATTTATGTTAGACATCTGCTGAATATATTTTAAAAATAACACCTAGTATACTGAAAATATTTTTAAAGGATTGAAATTGTTGGTCTGGACAAATAACTCACAAGATTTGTGGAGTTTCAAATTTTCCGAGGATAAACATGCTTTTAGAGCTATTTTCAATTTATCACCCAAGACACAATTCTTGGGTAGTTTCATTTCAACCAAATTTCCAAACGAAAAAGTCATACCACATTGACACCAGAAAAACGAAAAAAAACAAGTAGCTGTTAAGTATATGAAATATTTTCATCTGAAACAAATAAATAGTATTTTAGTAGGAAGTGTGGTTTCGGCGTGTCGGATGACATCCTCTTCAGGTGCTAAATAGTGTTAGCAGAGTTGCGAACCGAAATTGCACACTAGAAAAACAGTGTTGTTGACTAGAGTAGGAGGTTCTAGCACATGTTATATAAATAAATAGTAGTTTTATTAACAATAAAAACGAAACAAAAATACCAAAATTAACATGCTGGAGGTATGGACCGTAACATAAATTTGCATATTGCAAACTTCCTTCAAACGTTTCTGGCTGTAAGTTATGTTTCGAAAAAAAAAGAGTTTCTCTTATTTAGAAAAGTAATAGCTAAAATTTAGCATCAGCATTATTTAATCTATATTTTGAAGAAATAAACAGCTACGAAAACTTTAAATTTTGCTAAAATTTTGAGATTGAAAAGTTAATAAAAATTAACGCGGCATCTAATCAAAAAAACCTATTCTAAACGTTTTCTTTAATCTTTCCAAATTATAGAAAAAACAATTTTGAATTATTTCGACGACGCCTGAATTACAATCAAATTCCACCATCAGAAAGAATTGACAATTGAAAATTTCACAGGATTATATGATTTTTAAATGTATTTTAAATTATTCAAAAGTACAATGCATAGGTTCATAACAAAAAATATTTTAGGTATTCAACAGCTTTGTGATAAAAACTATTCTTAAGTACATGTTTCTCACCTCCAAGATGATTTAATTTTTTCAATAACTTTTCTTCTTGTTGAGAAACTGCTGGAACCTTGGTTATTTCCGAACAAAGATTTTAAATAAATTCCAAGACAGTCTGTGCATAAGATTTCTCGTAAAAATTTAATTCTTTGAATACCACAGCGCATTTTGTTTTCGGCATTAAATTTTATGTATTTTAAATGGAAAACTCACTTTGCATTAATTTCTACACACACACATTTTGAACATATTTTTTCCACAGATTCTGCTAGAAAATTTGGAAAAAATTATTTCTTATTTTTCTGAATGAAAAAATTGTCACGATTTAGTAAAACTTTTGCCATTTTTTACAAATAAACATAAACGTTTTATGCAGAAGAAAGTTGTTGAACTATTTTTCTAAGCTGCTCACAGATTTTTTTGGAGTCAGAAATTTTCTCCTAGTAGATCCATCCAAAAATTTCATTTTGGCAACCATTTACTCATGATTTGAATCCACGAAATCTTATATTTCTATTGTTTTGACGAAAAAACAGTTGCTTAAAATGGCGTAGGAAAAACTTTCTTTTTGAAGTTAAATTTTACCCCATTAAAATTTGATGGAAATCTTCAAAATAGTTTCGCAATGTTCGTATCAATTACAAGTTAAGAACTTTGCGTAACTATTTTGAAGATTTTCATAACCTTTTTTCGGGGGTAATTTCGTAAGATCTTAATTTAAAAGCAAATTGTTTGCAACATTTTTCTGACTCTTTTAAAGTAAATTTTAGGTTCACAATTCAATTCTGATTTATTCGTCTCGATGGTGAGATTGTTAAAGCTGATTTTTCACACGTGTTTTAACGATATATCATCAGATTTTCCTACAACCATGTTTTAGTTAGCATTCGTTAATGCAGGAATCTCCTTATAACTCCAATTCTTCATCTCACTGCATCCTGGAAAATGTACCGTCAAATCAATAGAATAATTTGCTAGTTCCAAGAAATATTATGAAGCACCTGTACATAATCTTGTGAATTTTCAATATTTATGACAAAACCGTGTTTTAATTTTAATGAAAAAAACTGCTTTAATTTTGAAGAAAAAAAAAATTCTTTTCAATCAAATTTGCATAAGATTTCAATTACTTCCTCCATCATCATTTGTAATACTTTTTTACATGCAATTAAACCGATTATTAACTGCATATTCAATATTTTTCAAGCCCGACTGAAAATAAGAATTGATGTAAAATTGTGACAAAATATAACTTCAGTGATTATGCCGCAGCCGTAAAATTTTTGAACGCAACTATTAAAAATGGTCACCACTAGAGATGGCAGACTCTGCTACTTTCCAATCACAGTGGTAAACTGCGATTACTCTTTTTCAATAACTGTAATAAAGAGCAGCTCTACAAACGCAGTAATTTGAATATGCTCTTATATCCAAGACAAAAATAAAAAGCTTTTCGAAGTAATGTTCAGAAATTTATTTGAATTTTTATTCCCAAATTGGACTAATTTTTTTCAATTTAAGGCTCATGTTGAAAAATTGCAAAGTTTGTATAAACTTAAAAAATGGGCACTCAAATCAATAGATTTTATTTTGCTGATTTCGTTGTTTACTATAAGAATTAAATAGGAGAATAGACTTAGTTTTAGAAAAACGTTTTTATTTAAAACATATATTCCAGGAAATATATGTTATTTTAAATAGTGTTTTTGGTTTCAGATTGACCGCAACAAGCTATTAAACTTTAGCATTTATTTTAGGATAATTTGTGAGGCAACAATAAATGAATTAACTTCTCTTGCAACCTGTGTATATTTTGCACAATGCATATGTTTCATTCAGTCAAAACCGTTGTGTGAATGCAATGGCGTTTATTATGTTGATAATATTATCATCATTATCTAATGGTTATAATGGAGTAAATAGTTTATATTAAATTTGTTTTAGCTAAATTCTAGCTTGTTTCGTCAGTATTTTTAGCTCAAAAACAAAAAAGGACTATGAATATTGAATAAAATAATGCATATTAGTTTTCAAGACTAAATTCAACAATGCCTGCAAATTTGATAACCATATAATTGAAGTTATAATTTAATAGTGTTTTCTTAGTTCTTATTCTACAAAAATTAACGTATATGCTTACTTTAGAGCTTTTAAAATTGGCTGTCTTATGAATAACTTTGCTTATTGAAGTCCACCTGAAATACTTAAACAAGACACTCTCGATTCAAAAACACAATGAACCGAATTATTAGGAAAAGCAATAACATATCGAACTAGCCCAATTAACAGAAGATTTTCATTTATAGTTTTGCTCTTTAAAATCACGCATTCATATTCAAATCTAGCAAACAGAAGCAACGCGATGAGCACACTCTTAGCATAAGCAAGCAATGGTAAGCAGTGTATGTCTCTCTCAGTTGATGAGCATAAAATTATTTTGTTTTCCACGAGACATAGCAGCCAATATCGCATTTGTTACATCATACAATACTGATTTCATCTCGAAGAACCACACTCTTTCAGTTTTGTATTGTTGAATTTCCTGCAAGTTCTTCTAAATACAGAGCAGACGACAAAGCAGTAGTAATGAGCAACAAAAACGAGCAGCGACTGTAAAAAATTAAGAGCAGTCACAGTCAAGCATAAGGTTGGCATCATGCCTTCCTGCGACTGAAGCTGACTCTGCTCTTTCATATCGCAGCTCTTTTTGATTTCAAATCGCACCATGCGACTGCTATTTTTTAATCGCAGTGAAAAAATCACAGACTGTGAAAAAGCATACCATCCCTAGTCACCACGCAACAAAATCTCTTTAGTCAGCGTATTAATAAAAGCTGCATTCATTTTCGCTAGCGCCCTTTTGTCGATATGAAAATAACAAATAACGTAGAAAAAGCTTTGTAACCCTTTCGAATTCCGACCATACCGATTGGCATTTTGATGTTCACCTTCATGTCTCATATCTCTTGAAACCGAAATCAAAATTGAGATTCTCACTGCATCATCATCGAAATCGCCATATTTTAAATTAACCAATTCGGACTGCTGTGTCAACGTCGATGCAGATGATTAGGCACATTCGGTTTCAACTTGACTTTCTGCCATAAATTGATTTGAACCTAAAATGAAATGGGAATCAAAAATAAACGATAGCGTCCAATCGATTCCGCATTCAATCCTATCTTGTAAAACCACCAAATTTATCAGAAAATGTTGCTTACTTTCTATTTTCCATGCATCGCCGGCTACATTTGCTGTCGATTTCTGCAGAAACATCTTTGATAAAGTCTGTTGACCTTCTGCTAATTTTATTTTTTTCGGTGACTGCTGGATTTTTTAATCCAACGATAATTTGAAAACAATTACAGTGAAACTTCTCCTAACGGACATTTCTGTCTAACGGACTACTCCCTCTTACGGACATTTTTTCATTCCCCGAATGTTTAATTATGATTTTATTGGAATTTTAACTTCTGTCTAGCGGACACTCTTTGCCAAGGGTGCGGACAGATATAAACATCAGTATTTACTGAATTGATCTCTTTGTAACGGACAGCAGAAAGCAAACACGGCTCAGTTTCTAAGAACTTCTAGTGACCGTCGTGTTCACTTTTTTCTTGTTGCGTTTTTCTCAGCAGTTCGTCGGTGGTATTGTCAATATTAATTGTTTCATTCTGAATTTTTTCCCATGTTTAGCGCTTCGAACGATTGCTTGATATTTTTACTATTCCTTTCCATTAAAACGATATAGTTTTTAATTTTTTCCATATATATATTTCAGGAGTAAGTTGCTCCCTTCTTCAGTGGTAAGAAAATAATCACCACTGAAGAAAGGAGCAACTTACTCCTGAAATATATATATGGAAAAAATTAAAAAGTATAGCGTTTTAATGGAAAGGAATAGTAAAAATATCAAGCAATTGTTTATTTAATAATTTTGAGATTCACGTGTTAAGAAGGAGGGGATTCGAAGTTTCATTTTTTCCTTTAATTTCAGTAGTTGGTTGAAAATGAAATCTTCTCGTGTACATTTAGCGTTAAAGGACAAAGTCGAATTAATTAATGTCAGTGCGCGAGTTATGTTTTTCACACAACACAATGTTAAAAAAAATGATGAAGTTTCTAACGCGAAACTTTTAGTAAAAACACTTTGTACTATTTGAAAGAAATACTTTATTTAAACTTTTACAATCTCTTGATCTGTTCAACAACCGAATCTTAAAACTTGACTGACTTGACTGACTGCTTGAGATTTTTCTCGCGGTACTCATACTAATTCCTTATCTGTATTTTCCCATGGCTTGATTAATTTAAAGATTCATATTTTGCATTGATACAATATTCATGTCTAAAATTGCGGATGCAGATGTGCGAGTCAGCATTTCTTTTATGGGTGGCCAAGAGTTATTAAATTCTTAAGATAAACAAATTTGGATATTGAAAGGAAGTGGATGCGATAAGGGCATCCGTCACTAAGCTTACTGGGTGGTCTGGTCGAAAGACATTGTTGTCGTGATTTTGTTATCTAAACATCTTGGGGATGTGGGTATAACTCGCGGGAAAAAAGTAGTGTACGTGAACTTGCTGCAGGGTTTAAAATTGGAAAATCTCAAGTGAGGGAAATTTTGAAAAAGAAAAACGAATTTTTGGAAAAATGGTCTCTACACGGAAATCCCCAATCTCAAAAGTCATTCCCAAAAACAATCGGTCTTAATATTGATAACATCACATATGAATGGTTTTGCCGGGCACGTGCGGCAAAAATTCCCGTTTCTGGACCTCTAATAAGGGAAAGAGCGTTAGAGGCCGCTAAAAGTTTAGGAGCTGATAATTTCAAAGCGTCAGTAGGATGGCTCGATAAATTGAAATCACGACATAGTATTTCCTGGAAAAGTGTCAGCCGAGAAGGTGGGTCTGTTGATAATGAGGTTGTGACAGAATGGACAAACAAATTAAAAGATTTGTGTTGTGATGACCCAAAAAACATTTACAACTGTGATGAAACGGGTTTATTTTTTAAGGCTCTTCCTGACAAAACAATGAGTCTTAAAAATGAAAACTGCCAAGGTGGGAAAATTTCCAAAAAAAAACTCACCGTGCTGTTGTGTACGAATATGGTAGGTGAATTTAAACAGCCCCTTGTTATCGGAAAAGCACAAAAACCTCGTTGTTTCAAAGAAGTTAGTTTGAATCTCATGAATGTTGACTGAAGGTATAACCGAAAAGCCTGGATGACACGCGATATAATGAACGATTGGATTTCTCACATGAATCAAAAATGATTCGGCAAAACAGAAAAATAATCCTTTTTATGGATAATGCAGCATCTCATCCCCACGTTGAACTCTGTACCATTAAAATAATTTTCCTACCACCGAATACAACTGCAGTCTGTCGCCGTTAGATCAGGGAGTGATCAGAAATTTTAAAGTTAACTACAGAAAACGTGTTTTGCGACATATTTTAGCCAACATGAACAGTATAAAATGTGCAAGTGACCTTGCCAAAAAAATCACTGTATTGGATGCCGTTCAGTGGATTTTTTCTTCAATACGGGAAATCCGAGAAAGCACAGTTATGAATTGTTTTGTGAAATCAGGATTCTCAAAACCTTCGAACACTGTTGAAAGCGACATGTATCAAAATGAAGAGCCTGAACTACGTGAACTTTTGAAAATATACAATCCTTCAATTGATTTATCATACGTTGATATAGACTTCAAAGTCGTAACTGAAGATGATTCCCTGGATATCAGCGGCATAATTTATGATAATCATGATGTTTCTACCGAGAGTGACCATGATGATATGGAAAGCCATCCAACTGACGAAGAACCACCTATGAAAATTCAAGAAGCGCTCAAGCAAATAAATCAACTTAAAAAATTCTTCAGTGAAGCAGAAGATACCGAAGGATTTTTTCAGGATTCTTCTCGCCAGACAAACATTGAAAAGAAAATTGTTCAACAACATAAGACTCAGAAGAAAATCACATACTACTTTGCTTAATGTTTTCTTACTTTTCATGTTTTTTAAAATTTATCTATTGTTGCGGATCAATTCTCAATTTTAGTAGTTCATTTTTTTCATTTTTTCCAAATTGGAATATATTCAAATTTCCCTCAGTACACGTCCAAATCATCAGCATTGGCAGTACTAAATCCCAATTTAGTAATCCACCACACGCGCTGTCTCTCTTGCGAGGTGAGTTTAAGTGATCGAGCGCGAATCGGTTCACTTTGCATGCTGTCGCCCTCTGATTGGCCGAAAAGACTCTGACATATTACCATATATGGTAATAATTGGAGCAAAAATGCTTCAACGGGTGATCGCGGTGAAAAAGTGTAGGAGGTGAGTTGACGAAAAGGAGTTGGAAAAGTGGTGTTGACCGAGACGGTCACGTTTTTTTTTTGAAAAAAAAAAAAAAATCCTTTCATGGAAGAATTGGTTTGTCTGCTGAAAGCTCAACTCTTGGAAAAGAGTGGAAAAATACGAAGGTAACGACTGGAATCTGATGATACATCCTGATGTGGGCTCGGTTCCGTATGTCTTGATAACGCTGGGATTTTGGGACGCGACCTGCTTTCCGAAGAGAGGTAAGGTTTCTCGTCGGAGTTCTCGGATAAACAAGTAGAAGCACCGTGGGTCAACTCGCGCAGTTCGTTGAAGCCGCTCACTGGGCTACAGAGCCCCCAAAAGTGCCTTTCGCGACCAGCCCCATTGTCACCAAAAGCTTTGTATGGGAGAGTTTGTGATGAATCAAGAAGTTCGCGACCGAGTTGATAACGTCGGCTTGAACGAGCCGAAGACGCCCTTCAAGGACGACGTAACTGGTGAAGCACTTGTTCAACAAGGAGATGACTGATCTGCGAAGCAGCACGCAAGTGGTGTTCAAGCCATCGGCCTCATAAAAGTTGTTAAGTGTTCTGAAATTCGGATAGTTTGTGCGGCAGCGTGGAGGAATCGCAAATTTGCGTCGTGATTTAGTCAGTTCTCGCTGGACGCATTTGCAACAGTGAAATACCGATTGTCGGTGCAACAACTGTAAATAAGGAACACATTCTGGCTATCATAAGTGTCGTCCAGCCGTTTGGTTGTTTAGCGCAGCGAGAACGGTCGTCCTGCGATAATACTACAATCCTCATTGGAAATGCCTTTGACACTCTTATCAAATTAATTGCGAGATCATACATAAAACAAAAAAAAACGTTTTATAACATCACATAACAATTCAAATGAAAATCAATATGCATCCGCATATTCTACAATTTAATTAAAGTTCATTTATTATTCGAAAATCAATTAAATAAATATATATAAATATATATACAAATATATATAAACATAAGTGAAATAATATGAAGTGAGTTTTCTTCATGGTTCTCCTCTCCTCAGCATGTGCGCGATTGGGTTTTTGTCCGGTTATAAAAGTTTCTTTTGTCGATGTGCATTTTATTCGCCCACGACCCGGTGAGCTAGCCGGTTTACAAAACATTTTATCTATGGTCGCCACTATGCGACCACTGTTGGTGGGTGCTCCGCACGGGGGCCTCCTCTCGGCGGTCATCGTCCATGTTGAGTCCGAAGTGGCGGAGCACATGGATGATGATTGGCTGGGAGGGAGGTGAAGGAATGCGGGGCACGCAACACATGGCGCCCAAACGTTTCGGCCTTTTGCCTTTCTAAATTACTAAATTCAAGTTGCATAGTGTTGTCGAAATTCGGAAAAGTGTCGGGTAATTCGCGTAGTTTGTTTGAATCGGGATTGTGATTATCTCAATCACACCCAGTAATCGCTTCCACGTTTGAAACCGTCGCAATCCCTGTTTCGACACACTTCTATTAAATTTATAAAATAAATTCACTTTTAACTTGGTCGTCGGATAATTTGTTCGAATCGTGAATCATCTCGTTTTACGTACTTCACATTTTGTTGTGACACACAATTTAAGTGTCTAATTAAATTTTGTATCTGATCGCGTATTGTCTGTTGGTGGGGAGACCAAATATATCTTTATAAAACAAAAATACCAATAATAATCACTTCATGTTATTCCGATTCGTATGTGAATCGACACAATAATACTAAGTCATACTTTTGTAAAACACTGTTGTAAAACTTTTTGTAAAACATTTATGTAAAAATTTTTGTAAAACAAATTATGTAAAAACTATGTACAATAGTTTAAGTCAAAAATTTATGTAAATTCATGTAAAACTATTGTAAACTATTGTAAACCACTCACACTCACACTCCTACAATCGGTTTCGGTAGTACGCGTTTAGTATCTTCGCCGCGTTTAGTATTTGAACATATCGCCCATTGGCGTTTAATTGATATAGTTAGCGTAGTTTTGTGGCGTTTCGCTTTAAGCGAGTAATTTGGACCGCCTTTTGAGTTAGCCAGAGTATCGTTAAGTTGTATTATAATATCGTGTACTAAAGTATCGTATAATATCGTATCTTATAATATCGTTTCGTGTAATATCTTAATACCTTATTCGGTAAAATAACTTAATCTTTTTATATAATCCGCGCAACCATTTAGTCGCTCTATCACTTAACATTACACCTATTATCTAATATCTTCAGTTATATATATCATTCTATCTTGCAACATGGATATTCCTCAGGCATTCTGGCCCAAAGTAGTATCTTCTCCGGTTACGTCTCGGGAAATCAGACCATCCCTCGAGTTAGGGAATGAGTCCAATCCTTTTTCCATTAATCATCCGCTACAAGTGTCTGAAGTGGGAGGCAGTTCCCCACCTAATCAATCCGTGGTGATAAACATTCCGCCCGAACAATGTCAGGCGCCCATCATTTTCAACAGTCCGAAACACCTTGTGACTGAAAAATCTATCCACACTGCGGATTTATATATGTTAAATCAAGGTGAACACTTTCGGTATGTAAGTCCGACACAACCTGTAGGTGAGGTGAAAACTCCACCCCCTATGTATCCAGACGTTCCTTATACTCATAGTTTTCCTCCACCTGTAAGGGAAACCTTAAACACCTCTGTCCGTCATAATGTACCCATATTTAAATGGGGCATCACGTTTGATGGAACCAACTCTAGTCTCAACGCCGAGATTTTTATATTCCAAGTCGAGACTCTCTCTCGCACCTATCAGGTTTCGTTTGCAGAACTCATCGCGAGTTTCCATTTATTAGTTCGTGGACCAGCAGCGGTCTGGTATTGGAAATATCTCCAACTACATCCCCAGTCCTTTGATTGGGACGGCTTTAAGGCCGCCTTTCTGAGTCGGTATGGCTCTCTTACCTCCGATGTGGACATCCGACGACGTATTGACGCGCGGATTCAAAAACCTTCTGAAACATTCATTGAGTTCTTCGATGCTGTTGAAGGACTGACCCTTCAGCTTCGGCATCCATTACCGGACACTGACCTACAAGTCATCCTATATCGCAACATGTCCACCCGTCTGAGCGATCATTTAGCTGGTCGCACCTTTAACAACACTCGCGAACTAGTCCAATGTTGTATTTCCGTCGAGAGTGTATGGAACATCAACACTCCTGTAAAACGGACTATTCCTTTCGTGCGGCGTTCCGTGCACGAAATTCATCTTACGTCTGGGTCGAAAAACGTCGATCCTATCAACTCTCGTCGTTCTTCTGGTAATCCATTCAGACAGGCAGACGTATCTCCTACAGTTCGCTCTTCCGAAACTTTTTCTAACTCTGTTATCTGTTGGAACTGTAAGCGTAGTGGGCATTCCTTCGGAAATTGTCCAATTCCGGTAAATCGACTTTTCTGTTTTGGATGTGGCCACGATGGTGTCCTGAAAAGTAACTGTGCTAAATGCAATCCTTCGGGAAACGGGCGAAGGAGTGTGTCGTTCGCGGGGAATCGATCCACTCCAGTCATCGCCAACAACATGCCTCTGAATCGGTCCGACCGAATAAAAACACGTATCCCAGTCCGACCCGAAGCAAATACGCGTCTGTAAATCAGGTACCTTCCCTCTCTAACATCTCTATGAGAGATGTCACCATCCAAACGGACCCCAATATCAATTTAAAACCTGTTGTGTTACCTGTTGAGTCCATACATAGCGATCTTGTTTCCGTGACGTCACCTCATATAGTTCATCCTTCTATTAAATCTAAATGTCGCCTACTGTCCAATAGTCGCCTACGTCGGTGTAAACGTACGGCATTATATTTTTATAAACTCCGTCAACTGCGTAAGGCAGTACTACACTCCATATATTCCGATGATCCTTCAGCGGATTCCCGACCTTTTCGTGAAATAGCCATTAATGGGCATAAACTCTCTGGGTTACTCGATAGTGGAGCTAGCGTTAGCGTTTTGGGTCATGGGTCTTTAGACCTTATATCTAAATTACAACTTTATCTGCATTCTTCCAAACTCCACATTAGTACTGCTTCTGGACAACATGTCTCCGCGTTAGGTTATGTAGACACTTCAGTCTCCTTCGGAAACTTAATCAAACCCATTCGATTTTTAGTAGTCCCTTCTCTAGGACATTCCGTGTATCTGGGCATCGATTTTTGGAACGCATTTAATATCGTACCTTTTCAGTTACCTTCTCTACAAGTACTTAATACTGTTCCTAGCTCTAAAGGTGATGTGTATCATCATCTACCTACAGCGCAGCAAATGCAGCTTCAATCTGTTATCCAGACCTTTCCGTCCTTTAACGAGCGTGGGTTGGGAAAAACTTCTCTTTTGAGTCATACTATCGATACGGGTTCCGCTAAACCCGTTAAACAACGTCACTATTCAGTGTCTCCTGTTATTCAATCTCAGCTATATACCGAATTAGATCGTATGCTTTCTCTTGGCGTTATAGAGGAAAGTCAGAGCTCATGGAGTTCTCCCGTCACTTTGGTCCGCAAACCCGGTAAAAATCGGCTATGTCTGGACGCGCGTAGGGTTAACGAGGTCACTATCAAGGATGCATATCCACTTCCGCTAATTGAGGGTCTCTTATCTCGTCTACAATCTACTAAATTCATAACCAGTCTAGATCTCAAGGACGCCTTCTGGCAAATTCCTTTATCTATGGAGTCGCGCGAAAAGACCGCTTTTACAGTCCCTGGTCGTCCTCTTTATCATTTCACTGTTATGCCTTTTGGTCTTTGCAACGCCCCACAAACTATGTGTCGACTCATGCATAAAGTCATTCCGCACGAGTATCATGACAAAATTTTCGTCTATTTAGACGACCTACTCATTACTAGTGCCACCTTTGAGGAACATTTAGATCTATTAAGTAAAGTAGCTCAATTTCTCACTTCCGCCGGCCTTACTATTAACGTCGACAAAAGTAAATTCCTTCAACGCGAGATCAAATATCTCGGATATATAGTCAGTGACGGTATCCTAAAAACCGATTCGGATAAAATTTCTAGTATTGTTGACTACCCCACTCCTAGGTCCGCTAAGGACGTACGGCGTTTTATGGGAATGGCGGGTTGGTATCGTCGTTTCATCCTTCGCTTCGCCAGTATCACGGCGCCTCTAACCGATTTACTTCAGAGTAAGCGTTCGTTTAAGTGGAACGACTCCGCCGAAAACGCTTTCTCGCAAATAAAACAAGCCCTAATTTCGGCTCCAGTTTTAATTAATCCAGACTTTAGTAAACCCTTCTTTATACAGTGTGACGCCAGTACTACCGGTATCGGTAGCGTGTTATTTCAAAAGGACGAGGATGGTAAAGAGCATCCTATTGCTTTTATGTCCGGTAAATTAAATTCGGCCCAACGTAACTATACTATCACGGAACTCGAATGCCTGGCGGCTGTTCAAAGTGTAAAAAAATTTCGTGCCTATATCGAGGGGTTTTCTTTTACTATCATTACCGATCATGCCAGCCTCAAGTGGCTGATGCGGCAAACTGACCTTTCCGGCAGACTGGCTCGTTGGAGTCTCAAACTACAAGGATTTGACTTTCAAATCCAACACTGCAAAGGATCCGTAAACGTCGTCCCAGACGCGTTGTCGCGCGTACATGAAGGTATTGTAGCCGGCAATATCTCTATTCTCTCTGACCAAACTTTAACTTCAATTCTTCCGGAACATGCTTCTCTGCATCCTTTAATTCCTGAGTCAGCCTTTAGTGACTCCTCATATCTAGAGCGTATCGATCTTATACAGCAAAACCCCGATAAATTTTCTAATATTTGGGTACAAAACGGGAAAATCTATATTAATACCGGTGTCATGTCGGATGACCAAGTAAATATCCCTCAAACTAAACTATGGGTGCCCGACAGGGTACAACAACTGCTCATATCTCACAGTCATAGCTCCCCTGTATCCGCACATAGTGGTGTCCATAAAACCGCCGAAATATTGCGTCGATATTTCTATTGGCCACGTCTCAAACTCGACGTTCGTAAATTTATTAGTCAATGTTCTGTCTGCAAACAGACAAAGTCTAATAACCAAACTCTACGTCCTCCTCTCGGACAAATGCGTATTTCTGAGCGTCCACTGCAACGCCTGTTCATTGACTTTCTGGGTCCCTATCCCCGTTCTAAGTTCGGAAATACGCAACTTTTCGTGGTGCTGGACCACTATTCCAAATTTCTATGGCTTAAGGCCATGCCTAAGGCAACTGCCGAGTCCGTTGTGAACTTTCTGTCCGATAACGGAGTGCAATTTGTGTCTAAAGTTTTCACGCAACTTCTGTCAGACTACAATATCACCCAAGTTTTAAATCCTCGATATTCTCCGCAGTCCAACGCTTCTGAGCGTGCCAATCAATCCATTCTATCCGCTATTCGCTCTTATATTGGTGACGACCATCGTAATTGGGACCGCTCCCTGGTGGAGACATGCGCTGCATTTAGGAACGTAGTGCATGAATCCACTGGTTGTTCACCGCACTTCCTAATGTTCGGATTTCAGGCTATTAGACATGGCTCGGACTACACCCTCCTACGTAAATTATCTTCTTTAGCTGATGGTCAACTAAGTGTCACGGAGCGCAACGACAAAATGCGCGATATTCAAATCAAGGTCCAAGCTAAACTTCAAGAATCCTACTTGAAGGGTAAACGCAGATACGATTTGCATAGTAAGCCCCGAATGTTTCAGCCCGGTCAAGCTGTACATGTCCGTAATCATGTCTTGAGTAAGGCTGTTGATCGGTTTTCCGCCAAACTTGCCCCGAAGTTTGTGCCTGGAATCATTGTTCGACCTGTGGGACAGGTTGCTTACGAAGTTCGTGATATGTCCGGTAAAACTCTTGGTGTATGTCACGCACAGGACATTAAGAGTTAACTTCGATCTGTATATTTTGTTGATAGCTATCTGTATATATATCGTACATATATTAGTATGTCAATTTTTTTGGTGAGTTTGTATATATCGGTAATATTTAGTACAGGACGTGGTCCCTTATAAAATTAGTAGTCCAGTGAGTTTTCCTAATGGCCTCGTCGTGTGACGTAACGGTTGCATTAGTGTGGACGTATATAGTTAGTTTGCTTCGTGATCCAATGAGTTTTCCTAATGGCCTCGTCGTGTGACGTATCGGTTGCATTAGTGTGGACACGCAGTTTGTTTCGAAGTCCAATGAGTTTTCCTAATGGCCTCGTCGTGTGACGTATTGGTTGCATTAGTGTGGACGGGTATTGTATTAGTATATACATCTGCGTCGCATATAGTTAGGTTGTACCTTATTTAGTATCTGTTCATATATCCTTAGGTTGAATATTTGGGTTTGGAGTCTTAAAATGCTAGAGAATTGACGACCTCTGGGGTCCCTAAACTAGTCCGCGTTGAGCGTTGACGTCTGTATATAATGTAAATATTTTTGGTATATCTAGTATCATATTATTAATAATTGCTCACAGGAAGTGAGACCATTTTTTTTGTGTGTTCTAACCCTAGCTCTTTATCTTTCAAATATTACCCATTTTACCTATCGGAATCTAGTGTTCCTCATCTTTTCAGCTCCGGTATACAACCGTTTCAGTTGCTAGGCAACTTTCTTAGGGGGAAGGGGGGTTCATATTGAACTCAAAATGTATGTATTTGTCTTCGTCTTTAAGTTCTGGTTTGTTTCTTTGGCTGATTCGAGACTGGGGTTGAAGTCTGTCAGGTTAGACCTGAGGTTCTCTATGGGGTTTCAATACAGAGGGCAACGGTCGATCCTTTGTCGTTAGTACAGCTCAACCCCAGTGTAAAACTCGGAAGGTACACCATTTCGTTTTTCAGTGTCGTGTATTGTCCCGGATATCTTGTCGTAACATTATCTCTGATCTGTAATAGCGATTTCATTACTCATCTTTTCAACACGCCCGTGTTTCATTTTGTTTGATAACTCAGTAACCCGCCCTCCTTGACGGATTCGCCTTGACGTGGTAAGGGGGCTTGCGTGACTCACCTAGGCTGGAGTAAAATCTGGCTTGGGCGAGTCCAGACTAAACGAATCCAAACAGATGAATGTCGAATTTAAACATTAATTTACCCCAGGAGGGTCTGGTGCCTTCGGCACCTAAATCCCTCACTGCTACACCAGCAGTCTGCCCCTCGGATTCTGGGGAGGGCAAAAAATCGACACACGTGGAACTACTCAGTGGTTCCATGGAAAACCTGGTACTCGGAGAACCAGACAAAACTCCATACCCGGAGGAGCTCACCCTTGGCGGGCCCTCAGCTGCGAGCTCACCGGCAACGGAGGGCTTAGCAGCGACGGGGAATTACAAAAAAAAGAGGAACAGGAGTGGCGCGGAGAAAAAGAGGAGGGCGAAAAAAAGGGCTCAGCAGAGGCGAGAGGTTCCCTCAGGGACTGACACTCAGGCCGGGACCTCTTTGAACCCAACTCCCTCCGTGACCCCTGCAGCTCCTCGACCAAAGTCGCCGGAATCGGGCCCAAGCAATGCTAGAGGCTCGAAAAAAAGACAACGCTCCGGTGAGGAAGAGGTATCCAGGACGTCCGCCAATCCGAAGGTCAAACGACCGAGGGAAGGGGACAAACTGAAGACCCCTCAAAAAAAATCCTTTGCGAGCGTGGCTCGGAGCAATCTGGGCTTCGTACTGGCAGCGGAAGGCATGGCTCGGGGCTACTCTGGTGAACAACTAGAGCTGCTCAAGGGCCGTATCTCCAAAGCCGTCGCAGAGGAGATAGACAGAGGCACGCCGTTGAAATTTGACTCGGTGGGGACCCTTAGAAATCAACTGAGGATCGTCCCTGCAGATGCAACTACAACGGCCTGGTTGAAAGCCTTGGTGGAGGGAGACAGGCTAAGGGGAGCATGGGAGGGCGCTAGATTTTCCCTAGTGGAAGCATCTAGGCTTCCAGTGCTCCACAGGGCCACTTTCTTCGTCCCGGGCCCAGACCAAATCGCGGAGACTGTTCTCCGAAGGCTCTCCATAGTTCAGCCGGAGATAAAAACAGCCGACTGGGCCCTGTACGCACAGGTGCCCATGAAGGACTCCCGAAAGGGACTCCTCATGGTTGTTGGAATCCCGGACAAGGACAGGGAGTATATATCGGGAAAGGGAGGATGGCTCTACTTGGAGCTCAATAGGATTAGCGTGAGCTTTTCCAAAGGGCCCAAGGAACCAGGACCACAGGCTCCCAAGTAGCGGTTCTTTGTCAGCGTGAGTGTTATACTTGTTCTGTATTGTGTTGTGTTGTCTTGGGGTTGACCTGGAGATGTAGCATGGAAACATGATGGGTCTTCAGGTCACACAAATCAACATGCAGCATAGTAAGGCGGCTAGCTCTCTAATAGCTAGACGCTGTAACGAAAGCTGCAACAAACCCCCCGGAGGCAGCAATGTCTCCGGTTTTGCACCTGCTCTACCCATATTTCTAATACAAGAACCATGGGTGGCAGGAGGACGAATCCGCGGTATAGGGACCAACTCTCAAATGGATCTCTTAACAGCGGATTGTGAAAAACCCAGAACCTGTGTTTGGCTCCCAAGGACTCTTAACGGGCTCTTGGTACAGGAATTCTGCGACCGAGACTTAACCGTAGTACGAGTAAGTACAACGGTGATGGGGAGTAGACGAGAAGCTCTTCTGGGATCGGCCTATCTCCCCTACGAAGATCGAATTCCGTCAGCAAACCTCACAAGACTGATGGAATATGTTAAAAAACACAACCTAAATCTGATCTTAGGTTGTGATGCAAACGCTCACCACGATTGCTGGGGGAGCTCGGACACCAACTCGAGAGGCGAAAGCCTACTAGAGTTCTTAGCCAGTTCCGGGCTCACCATAGCGAACCGTGGGGCGGAACCAACTTTCGTCACATCCAGGAGGCAGGCAGTCATAGACATAACAATTGTCTCTGACGCAGTCACTCACTGGGTTAAAGACTGGAAAGTTTCGAAAGAAGTGACGCTATCTGATCACAGGTACATCACTTTCAACATCGAGGCTAATCCAATAGGTGGGCCAAAATGGTTGAGAAACCCCAGGAACACAAATTGGGCGGCCTTTAGACAAGACGTGCAATGCAAATTACAGCAACCAGAGAAAATCCGAGAACCTGAGCAGCTCGAAGAAGCTGTCGGGAACTTAGTCGAGGTATTGAGGGCCTCTTTTGAGGCCCACTGCCCACTAAAAAGGACTACACTGGGAAACACCCCATGGTGGACACCAAGACTAGCCAGGCTCAAGAAAAACGCTAATAAGGCGTTCAACCGGGCCTGTAAAGCTCGAAGTGAAATCACCTGGGAGGCGTACAAGCAATCCAAAAGAGACTATCACAAGGCTCTTGCGGAGGCGAAAAGGAACTCATGGAAGAAATTCTGTGAAGAAATAAACTCATGCCGGGAGACCGCCAGAGTTAAGAAGATCCTCACAAGGGGACCGAGCAATAACCTCGGGCTCCTTAAGGACGAAAACGGGAAGTTCACCACCACAAGTGAAGAGACGTTAAACCTCTTGCTTAAAACGCACTTCCCCGGTAGCATAACTCCCTCCGGAGGAAACACCGTTCATCCGAACGTACCGTCTCAAACGGATTGGAATCAAGCCGCCGAGGTGGTGACTGTAGAGAGGCTCCAATGGGCAATTGGAACTTTCGACAGCTACAAAGCACCTGGCGAGGATGGAATTTATCCCATCCTGCTGAAGGAAGGAATGGCTTCCATCACCAACCATCTGTGCAATATATACAGGGCCAGTTTGGCCCTAAAATATATACCAGAATTATGGAGGAGGGTAAGGGTGGTTTTCATACCAAAGATTGGGAGAACCACTTACCAGATAGCGAAAAGCTATCGACCCATAAGCCTCACATCTTTCGTGCTGAAAACACTGGAACGACTGGTGGACGTCCACGTGAAAAACACAGCACTAATAGAGAGGCCCTTGCATCCGGGACAGCATGCCTATAGAAAGGGAAAGTCTACGGAGACGGCTCTGCATGAGCTCGTTCACGGGATCGAGCGGGGCCTTAACGACGGACTCTTCTCTTTGGGAGCTTTCCTAGACATAGAAGGTGCCTTTGACAACTCCCCATTTGGTGGAATGACATCTGCAGCAGAGAGACATGGGATAAGCGGCACGATAACGGGCTGGCTGACCGCTCTCCTCGCTGAACGAAAAATAACAGCGTCACTGGGGGACACCAGTATAACAGTAGCCCCAACAAAAGGGTGCCCACAAGGAGGCGTACTTTCCCCTCTCCTGTGGTGTTTACAAATGAACTCATTAGTGACAGAACTTAACCAACAAGGCTTTCTTGCCATCGGCTATGCCGATGACCTGGTCATATTATGCAAAGGCAAGTTTGCCGGCACAGTGTGTGACAGGATGAAAGAAGGACTTAAAATCACGCACCAATGGTGTAGAAGAAACGGGCTGGCGGTAAACCCAGTCAAGACAGAACTCACCATGTTCACCAGGAAGCGAGTGTGGGATGCATACACGCTACCTACTTTAGATGGCGTGGAGCTCCAACTCTCAAAAAAAGTCAAGTACCTGGGCGTAACCCTAGACACGAAACTTACCTGGAAAGAGCATGTTGATGAAAAAACAAGAAAAGCCAAAAACATTTTCTGGGCATGTAGAGGCTCCATGGGTAAAACCTGGGGACTCTCACCTCGAAATGTGATATGGCTATACAAAGCCTGCATAAGACCGGTCATACACTATGGAAGCATAGTGTGGTGGAAACGGTCAGACCTAGATACTACAAAAAGTCAGCTAGGCTCGGTGCAGCGACTAGCACTAGTGAGTGCTACTGGAGCGGTGCGAACCACTCCCACGGAAGCACTCAACGTGATCATGGACATGCTGCCACTGGACTTATCAGTGAAGCAACATGCCGCAAAGACGATGGCACGCCTAAGGAGAACCGGGATTGTGAAAGACGGCGGCTGGACTGAGGGACACCTCAAACTTTTAAAGAGTTTAAAAGTGGACTCACTCCTTGATCTGCCCAACGACTACATAATCCCAAGGCTCTTCTTTGGAAAAAATTTTACAACGAGTTTGACTGATAGGAATGATTGGACTAAGTTCGGTCACCTTTCTCACAGGCCCGCTGATATCATAGTGTACACAGACGGATCAGTGATGAGCGTCGGGGCTGGGGCGGGAATATATATACGCCCTGGACCACATGAGGCTCAAATATCGATACCTCTGGGTACAAAAACAACCATCTTTCAAGCTGAAGTCCACGCCATAGCCAAAGCCGCGGACCTCTTACAAGACAGAAGAATACAAAACAAACAGATAAAAATCTGTTCAGACAGTCAGGCCGCTATCAAGGCCCTGGGCTCCCACAATGTGAAAACGTCAATTGTGGAGTGTGCCCAGAACAGCCTCAAAAAGCTGAGCCAGAGAAACAGGGTCTCAGTTACCTGGGTCCCAGCACATGTGGACATTATAGGTAATGAAGAGGCAGACAAACTGGCTAAGAAGGGAGCAGAGATCACACCGGTTGGTCCTGAGCCTGTTCTGCCAACGAACATAAATCTAATCTCAAAAAAGATCAATGAGACACTCAGGGAAGAACATCGAAGACGATGGCTCAACCTACCAACATGCAGACAGACAAAGCTCTTTCTGCCAAACCTACGACCTGAAGTCGCAAAATACTGTCTAAAACTAAATAGAGTCAGACTGAAAAAACTCACAGAAGTGATTACAGGCCACGGACGCCTGAGAAGTCACCAAGCTCTTCTGCAAATAGTGGACGATGCATGGTGCACTAGATGTGAGGAGGACGAGGAAACAGCGGCACATTATGTGGGCTACTGTCCCGCGTTCTCCAGACACAGATATAGAGCCCTTGGCATGCCTCAAATAGGAGACAAGGAGTTCCATACCTTAGCCTTGGACGACCTGATGAGGTTCATCATCTCATCCGGAAGATTCAAGACATAAGCATTAACTCCAGAAAGGAAAAATATGAGGATAGTACAATCGACCAGCAGGTCGCAGTGCTAGGGCTGCAATGCCCACCTCCATGTCACGACGACGACGACGAACCCGCCGTTGATAGGTTCCGTTCCTGTTTTGAGCTATTTCGACTATTAAGGTAGTTTTGAAGGCTTATTTCGGGTAAAACTGTCGATTGAGTAGGGTTACCTTAACGTAATACCGTATCGAGGAACTTGCGTGAACATGTATGATGATTTCAACGTTAATACGTTTTGACTACATCTGCTGAGCTTCACGTAAGACTTCCCATTTTGTTAAAAACCCTCCTGGTTTGATTGAGCGAGCATGATGATTTCGACGTTTAGACGTTTTGACTACATCTGCCTAGCCTCATACCAACCATGAGATCTTTCATTACTTAGAGTTCATACATAGCTCGGCTTTATTGTGGAGAGACTCTTCTCAGGGCGGGGTCGTCCCCACGTTCTGTTGCGGATCAATTCTCAATTTTAGTAATTTAGTACATGGCGCGCATAAAATTGAGGTTCAGAGCATGCGAACGTTAAAAGATGACTTTAGGGTGGCTAAATCTCTTCTCTTGGTAGAAAATAACGACTATTGACGAAGTGAAGACTTACAACAAATAAAAAATAAAAAATTGCATCCCGGAAGTTACATCAAGCCTTCGAAAATTTGAAGAAATAGAAAACTTTCTACGATGGGATGCATAGATCAGCCACGAAATATCAACTTGGAGACGAGAAATGATTTAATACACACTTCCGTAACCAGCAAACAGAAAAAAATGTCGCTTACTAATGCAATCCATACTTTCAAATCAATGTTTGCATACTTCCTTATGTTTTTAATATGATATTTGAGCTGTTTTGTTGTCCGATTTTGTTTTTCTTTCAGCTTAAGCTTCATTATAGTCCACACTATATGAGATTACCCTCATGTTATTGACAGTCAATCAAATGTGGTATTATTATTCGTTTTGAACAAAGTGTATATTGTAATGCCTTGTTTTGGATCGTTGTCTTCTTGTAAGATCCATGATTTATTGTCTTGCCCAGAGAACTTTTCAGCAGATGGTACAAGGTAGTTTCTAGATGTTGTCCAGATTCCGTTATAAATTTTTGATTGTCCCGGCTATGCGTTTTCATGGTGAGAAATAGTTAATGCTGGTTTCATGGTTGTATGCCTTGATGCAACGCCACTTTCTATCAACACTTCGCTATATTGTCATAATTGAAATGTGAGGTACACGTCGGGATATTTTATCTTTTCCTACCTTAAATTGAGCATTAGATTTTTTAAAAAATGAAATAAGCTCCCTTTTCGTGGTAACTCTAAATTTTCTTCGATTATGTAAGTCGTCCACATTTTTGTATACTTTATATTGTTGATTCCACTTTTGCACAAACCTAATTGACTTATGGAAGTATTTTGCTGCGGCTGCAAATGTTCGGTTTTTTAGTATAGAAACACTGTAATGTATCACTTTATACAAATTTTACTCATTCTAATTGGCGTAAACTCACTTTAGGTCTAAA
Organism: Oxycera nigricornis; assembly: GCA_963942545.1. NCBI lineage: Eukaryota > Metazoa > Arthropoda > Insecta > Diptera > Stratiomyidae > Oxycera > Oxycera nigricornis. The sequence goes on along the minus strand of OZ012661.1, from coordinate 39,036,928 downwards.
TTAATCTTTAATGCGTACTAGCTTAGGAAGGACTTGAACTACTTCTTCGTAAATTTCTACCTGAAGTGCATAGTATCAATGATGTTTGCAAGGGCGGATACAAGGGGGGGGGATGTCATGGGAGTCATGACTCCCCCCTGAGCCTAGGTAAACTAGTGGTATTTACGTTTTTTTTGCAATATTATCTTCTTTTATTGTGATTTTCGAGACAGCGACCCCCCCTGAGTCAAATGCTGGATCCGTCCTTGGATGTATGCAATTTGGAGAAGAGATAAAAATGACCCCAAATGGTATCATCCGCAGCAAACGCATCTTTATTAGAAACTTAGGAACAAAGAGCGAGAATTTGTTGACCAAGATTATATATTAGCTTTTAGAATATAAGGTAGATCACCTCCTCGCGGTGCATCCTGAATAACGCTGAATGATCTACTACGGTACGACCTCGAATGTTCTCGGACAACTCTCTCGTCTTAACGACTTTATTATATGTTTTGGGCTGGTAGTTGACATCTTACGGAAATGACTTTCAGGCTAATGTCACTGCTGCCTCCGTCTCGTTAAAACCCTGGCAGGCCTCGCGGTACGTTCAAAACTCGTCGCCACTAGTCTGGCCGTTCTGTCGTCCGTCTGGCTGTAGGTTCAGTTGAGTTCATACTCCGGATTAGTCCCTGACACGGCTCTGAGCACATATCTTCCAAAGGGAGTGTGGCAACCCTTGCATGGCCTCCCGTTTCAGCATAGACAACCATGCTGTGTCAGGGGAACTGCATAACGAATGAAGATAGCGTGTGATGTATCCAAAAACATCTTTCAAACATTAAAGTGATGTATTTATCATCAAATAAATACATCGCTACATGAATGGACAAATAGTGCTTATAATCTCGTGAATTTTCCTCGTGACCAACACCACTTGTAGCGAGCAATGCACTACATAAATTTGGTTGCTTGTGTCATGTGAGAAATTTACGAGTAGTGATTAGTTATTGCATCTTTTAGTGCATGACCTTTTTCTTGTTGTGGAAAACATAATTTTGGATTCTTAATTCGGTCATAAGTTGTTGATCACCTACAGGTGTTAGCATTTAGAACTTGAATTTGTATAAATAGCGAGAAAGAGTTGAAGAAAAATATTTTTTTAGAACATTTGAACGAGCTTCATTCAACTCGACACTCTAAACGACTCCCTGGATTGTAATGCCTAAAATCGGCATATTTTGTCCTTGGCCAGTGGCTTCAAAATTATGCCGGCCATTTTTCTTCTAAATTCATTACAATTTGTATTAATTTGTTTATCCTCTCATCATAGAACTTAATAGATACCATGGAAAGGAAAATAATATCAAAGGACCAAAAACACTACAAGAGGCTGTGAAGGGGGGACCCAAATGCAATGAGTACGAAAGATACCAAAGATAGTAAGGATAATCCACTCAGCCCGGAAGGAAAGTGAAAGAAGGTGACGCATCCTTCTGGTGGGAAGAAGACCGCGATGTTCAGTCAACCTCCCACTTCTTCGAGGGGTGCATGCACCAAGGCAGCTATGCCAGGGGCAAGTATCTCCTCAGATAAGCCTATTGGCATTAGCGGCAACACTGAGGCAACGGCGAACAAGCTGGCCGGCATTGTTGCTGACGGGCCCTGCAACACCGCCTCGTCTTCCGGTCAAAATTCCTCTGTTATGGGTTACAGGGACTGAAGGTCTGCCTACAGATCTACTCATCGATGACGGAAGAAGCACCACCTCCACTGCAGGTTTGGCTGGGGACTTTCTTCAGTCTCTCGACTTGGTTACGATCAGGCGGATAAAACCTTGTATCGTGATGCTGAGGTTTCTCCAGAAAAACCTGTATCACTTCAAGGTGGCATTTGCCGCACTGCTCCTCCACCTGGCCCAAAAAGAAGAGGAGTTAATACTGGCCCAGGAACCTTGGGTTGTAGGAAACCAGGTCTGTGGGCTCAACATGAAGGCATGTAGAACAATATTTCTCAACACAACACGTAAACCGAGAGCTTGCATAATAATAAATTTCAATGACCAAGGCACCGTTGCCATAGCAGTGGAAAGGCAGTCCAAACCCTTTTGGGCTGTCTCCTGCTATATGGCACATGATGTTCTGCCACCATCCATCGGCTTGCAGAGGATTACAAGAAGAGCCACTGCAAGTGGCTCTCCTATAATAGTCGAGCCGGACGCCAATGCCCATCATCGTATTTGGCACCGACACCAATAAACAGGGTGAGTCTCTATTTGAATTCATTTTATCGCATGACTTAGACCTAGTTAACAAAGATGAGGATCCTACCACCATACTTTGGAACGATGAACCAACGCCAGGGGAAGTGGACCTCGTGTCCCCGATTCCCTGCTTTCATCATGGTTTCAAGTCAGTCATCCTAAGCAGAGATGACTGGGCAATACAAAAGAGAGAGAGACATGCAGGAATCGATCGACATCTACACTGATGGCTCCAAAATGAATGGAAAAGTTGGTTATGTTGTTTTCTCAGAACAGCTAGGCCTGAAACTATCCTTCCGGCTGCCAGACCACTGCAGTGTTTTTTAAACAGAGGTCATTGCAGTATACAAGGCAGTAAACTGGCTGAGAAACCAGAAAATTTCCATAAGAAATCAAAAAAAATTCTGACAGTCATAGCGGCTTGACTGTCATCATCATCCAACGTGTAAACCTCACACGAAATTGTAATGAAATGTCGGACACAACTGAACGTGATGTCGCTTCACTTTGAAGTGATTCTATGCTGGGTACCGGGACATAGTGATATACCGGGAAATTGCGAAGCAGATGCCCTAGCAAGAGCTGGCACTGAGCTCCAGGAATAAACACTTACAACCCAGGTCGGCCAACCCTAGCCTCAATAAAGCTAGGAACAAGCAGCATTACATGGCGACTGCAAATAGGGCCTGGTTACTGGAAGAAACTTGTAGGGCAACCAGGCAAAATTGACACGCACTGAACTCCAAACGCACCAAGCTGCTCCTCAACACAAGCCGTGAAACGTTAAGTTTAAGCGTGTCCGTACTGACGGGGCATTATCTGATTGACAGACACGCAGAAAGAAATCCGATGGGGAAGAAGAAACAATCCAACATTTTCTGTGCGAATGCTCAACACTATTCTGGAGACGCATGCAAATTCTAGGCTCGCCCTTCCTGTACAGCCCCACGGAGTAGCTAATTTAAACATTAGCTACATAGCCAGCTTCATATGATATAACATAGGTTCTAGTGTCGTCCAAATCTTTTGTGGTATCACAATAGGCCTATCGCGGCCTAAGTTAGCCATATTTTGATAAAGAGGGCTGCCACATCAACAAACCAAGTTCTATTGAGTTGTATAACTTTTGAAAATTTGTGAAATAATATTAATACATTATCAAAAAACTTATGATCCGTTTTACGGAGATTCTATCGTACTAATTTATTACTTTCGTCACTGTTTGAAAGCTATTTATCTAGATATACATGTACAATGTTGTTGAATAAAATAAAATTGTAGCTTATACAAAGTCATAATTTTAAAAGAAACGAAGACTTCCGTAAAAACCTGGCCATCAAATCAGGTAGAAGATTCTAACTCTCACAGCGAAAAATTTTATTTTCCCTCTCACAGATTCCGAACTGCTTCAGAAGTACTGTGGTTTCACGCGTAGTCTGCATGTGTGAATATAGAGAGGTAAAGCACTTAGTAGTAGAATGGACAATAAGATTTTGAGAGTAGTATTTAACTACTACACCACAGTAGAGAGCGAAAATTTCAGATTTTTTGCGATTTTTTAAGTGGAAGGAAAAATAAAAGGGTAATCCTTTTTAGAGATGTTATTAAGCATGTTTAGAAGTTTTTTAAAAAAATGTTTATTAAAAAATATTACAAAATGGCTGCCCAACAGCCGTTTCTGGGGAACGGTTTTTAAGGGGCTCCGCGGCACGCAGTGGAAGCACTCCAAAAATTAATCTAGAAAAAAGTAAATTTTCTTCTCTTAAGCTACATTAGTAGAGCTATGGAAAAGCGTAGGGGATTTTGAAAATATTCATTTTTGTTAAATTGGCGAGCATTTGAAAAAAACTTTAGTTTACTACCAAAAAAACGGGTACTTATTTGTACAGTAAAACCTGTCAATGACGGAACCTGTTAATAGTGGAATTCGTGAAAAAATTTGGACGTTGAGCTCTTCTATAAAAGGTGGCCTGTGAATAACGGAATAACGGAAAATCGAAACTCCGAATAGTGGGAAAAAATTTCTTGGCAACAAAAAATTTTCGTCTTTTTTTCCATTTGAAACTATATTTTTTCCAATTTCACAACCAATGATTATAATAATCGTTTCGAAATCACTGTTTCATTTCGTAAAATGCAAAATTTATCGCTTCTTTTGCGGCAATTTGGCATCGCATCGTTTACTTTCTCACTTCGAGAATCGTTTACTTTCTCACTTCGAGTCATTGTTTAGACTTCTTTATTGTTTGGACAGCATCGTGTAATCAAAACTTCTAAGAAATCGAAATTCAGTTATTTGCTGATACGATAGCTATGAATTATGCACTGTCTTTGTGTGTGCGACCATAGATTGTTCAGTTCGTCAATTGCACTTGAGCGAAAAACACTTTGCCCACACAATTAGAACTTCATTACTCTCACATTTTTCCGTCGCTATTGAAAATGAATCGTAAAAAGGAGTATAATAAAACAATCCAACGTTCACGTCTCACGTTAAAACAAAAGTACAATTTGATAATAGATCATGAAGCCAAAATTTGGAATCGAAATTTTGAAAGAAAAATACAAATGTGACAAGTCTGCTGTGTACATGATTATTAAAAACAAAAAATAAATTATCGACGAATAGCTTTCATCGCAAAATGTTGAAAATACATTTTTACTCGATAAAATAGTAGAATCCATCAATTTAGTACAGGATGATTTAATTGCGAGCAAAACAAAACAGTCTTCGATTATCGATTACTTTAAATAATAATGTTTGTCATTCGCTGCTTTTTTAATTTTCAGTTTTTCCTTCATTCATTTATCAAAAAATAGTTTTATATCAGAACATATTTCCTTTTCACGTTCACTTGATTCGATCATTGAATGGCCATGAAAATATATGCATTGATTTTTTATTTAATTTTACTCTCAATAATGGGAAATCATTTTGGTTCGACTCAAATACCTGTCAATAATGGAACCTGTTAATAGTGGAATTCGTGTCAATAGTGGGAAAAAAATTCCCACGGGAGTGTTCCTATTTTCTAGATTTAAATGTAATAGGAGTTTGTCAAGTCTATTTTTCATTATTACTTCTCGAGGTCATAATGTTATAGTCACAACGGTTTTATTTATAACTTTTTTTCGAAAGGCCATAAAAACTCTTTTGGTATTTCTTGATTTTGAAGCTATCCTCTTGATTGCAGACATAATCAACATTTTCTTATCCACGTTCATGTTTCTTAATATGTTGATCTACTTTAAACGTTATTAATAATAATATAAGTATTAGTATTGTCGTAGCTGTTGCTAACTAACGTTGCTAAACATTATTAATAATATTATAAGTATTAGTATTATCGTAGCTGTTGCTAACTAAGCTGCAGATCTTGCTTTGCATCAAAATTGGTCGGCTCTTTCGATCCGCTCGTTCTGATTTTTGTTCTTGCTCATAAGTCTTCTATTCGGTTTTGAATACTAAAAGCAATATCCTATTGTGCGAGAATATATTTTTTTCCTTAATGCTATAAGAAAAACATTTATATTAAAAGAAAAGGAAAAGTTGCTTAGGAGGAGTGAGAATACATCAGCGGAAATTGCCTGGTGCTCAATATCTAGAAGCGTACCGTTTCTAGAAGGAATTGTAGCTGCAGACTAGTTCCTGTATCGCTATTATTTATTGATTCGAGTAGCGCAATCAGACTAATTCAGCACACCTGGTAGTGCTACTAGATGGAGCAAGGTGTGTTTTTTCCAAAATCTGGAGTTAGACAGTATATTCCATATATTTCTAATTCATATACATACACATTATACACATTCCTACAACTAAACACGTCCCAAATAACTTTACTTATTTGCTATTACTTATCATACTCAATGCTCAATAACAATTCAATGCACAATAACAATTCAATGTTGCCGGAGGTGCGCATCGCCAAAAAATAACTCAAAGCATAAGAATTGGTTTGTACAGTCCCTGGCCAAAAAATTACAAACACTTTGAAAATTTTAAAAAGTTTTCATTGAAAGGTAATTTTCAGTACAAAATCTTATATATTTAACAAAAATTTGTATAGAACATTAAAGAAGAGGACATAAGGGAGATAAAATTAATAACAATAATAATATTAATTAGTATTTAGTGTTGCCACCCTTTGCTAATCTAACCGCCTTGATTCTTCTTGGCATACTCTCTATGCAAGCTTTTATGCAATCTTTTATTTCAGGCGCCTCATGCCATTCTTTTTTGATGTTTTCTATAAGAATTTGGCGATTTGTATTGTTGTGCCTATAAACTAGCCTTTTAAGCTCATGCCACACATTTTCGATGGGGTTTAAATCGGGTGAATTTCCAGGCCATGGCAGTAATGGAATAATTTTATCCGAAATAAATGTTTTTACATGGGGTGCCATCTTGCATAAACGTAAACGAAGAAGTCCAAAAGCCAATTTCTTCAAAATATGGTAGAGAAACTGTCTCCAAAACTTTTTTATACTGTTCCTGCCTCATGGATCCCTCGGCGAAATAAAGTGGTCCTGGCCCGTTAATCGTAATGGCTTCCCATACCATTGCAGATGGCGTATGTTTTATGGTTTTCTGCATGCATGAGGGATGAAACTTTTCTGCCGGGCGTCTTCTCACAAACCCACCGGCTTCTGTGAGACACTGGAATGTCGATTCTTCAGTAAAAATTACGTGAAAAATAAATAGAAAATTAAAATTTTACAATTTAGGCTTTTAAATTTAAGAATTCTGCAGGAATATCAATATTGACTTTTTGCCAGTATTCTACACTAAATTGCGAATATTCAGTAGCAAATGCAAGTCTCGCTTTCTTCATCCTGTCATTTAAACGTGTTTCTTTTACTGGTCGCCTACATTGAAAGTTGGCATCATTCAGTCTTCTTCGCAAAGTTCGATCGGAAATGTCTACGCCGGCATCATGGACCATCTTGTTGAGTTCCTGCAAGGGTGCCGTCCGGTTCGCAGCAGCATTTGACACCACCTTGCGATCTGATCTAAGCGTAGGTTTTTTTTTCGTCCACAATTTGCCCGCTTTGAGGATGTCACTGAAGAGTTTTCCTTCATTTTTTTTTTTAAATTTGCACCACTACATAGGGTGAAACTCCATGGAGACGAGAAATTTTTCTCATTGAATGGTTCCTTGTTCGAAGAAGTGAAGAAATTGCACACTTTTTTCATTGGGGATATCTTTATTTTGTCCCATTATGACATCTGTATAAAAAGATAGATTTTGAATAACTTGCTTTTTTGTACTGTAATAATGTGTAGAAATAAAGCAATTTGACTACTTACACAGCAGCTTAATGTTTAATTCCAAAACACTTTAGAATCAAAACCGAAGTAATACAAATTTTTCAATTATGGAACAAAAATAACACAGTTAATCAACCAGAAGCAATTGAACAATTGGCACCTCTAATAGAGACAACCGCTCTTTTATACTATTTTAAGCTGGAAAACGGATCAAACCATCGTTTTATTACCGTAAACTAATACGGAAAACCCGAACAATAACCATTAATAGCCTAAAGAGGTTTCCGAAAAGAAAGGATGAAGACAATTGCAGGTAATGATGAAATTTACAAGTGTTTGTAATTTTTTGGTCAAGGACTGTAGGTCCAAACTATTAGTAACGCAGGGTTTTAAAAGTTTTTCTTTCTTTTGTGCTTTAAATTGCATTTTCAGTTGTGATTTCAATTGAATAGATTTTTAGAAGAAAAAAACACAAAAGCTGAATAAATGAAATTTTATAACACACACACTCACTACATTTCATATCACTATTATCATGTTCAATATCCAGATTTGTGTTTTTTTCTTCAAATTGAATTCAACGAATTATGCTCACAAAATAAAGCTTATTTTATTCGACAGTCTTTTTTGGGGTGAGCACTTTGTGCTAACAAACGTAAATTAAACGAGAAAAACACAATTTTTACGAAAGCAATTTCTGTTTGCATAATGAAAAATGGCTTTTTAGCATGGATTAAATTGCTCTCCGACGTTTCACACTAATCGCAAATAAACATCATAGCTGTGTGTTCGATTACCGATCGGTGTTTTTTTTTTTGAAAAAAAATTGGATGTAATTAGTTTAAAGTAAATCACCGATGTTTAACCACAATTACATTTATTTTTAATAATCAGCAAATTGTTCGTTCATTTAGATATGTAAATTATACCAAAAACTCATTGTTGAAAGATGGATTATTATCTGTTGTAATCGAAACAATATCATAGTTGACGGTAGGATCATCCCTTGTTCCTATATCCCCATTACATCCACAAAAAACACCGACCGGTAATCGAACACACGACCTGAAGATCGCGGGCTAGTCGTGCTACTTCCTACACTACACCGCTTCTGTCACATGTAATAACTTACTAATACATAAGCGATCAATAAGCGTCTGTTGCTATCTAATATTTTATGTGTCAAATTTCTTGCAGATTTGAGAGGACGAGGTAGTGCGTTCTCCTTGTAAGAGGAGTCTGCGGGATTGCAAAGTAGGAAGTTGAAGCAAGGAAAGTTGCTTTTCATGTGGCATATATGCAATTTTAAATTTAAAGATAAGGATACAATTGAATTTGTGCTGTACTGATTCAATCATAGAATCTCAATATTGATAGTGTGGTGACCATCATCATCATCATCAATGGCGCACCAGCCCAAATCGAGCCTTGGCCTCCCGAAGACACTGCCTCCAACTGTCTCGGTCCAGCGACCGCGTCCTCCAATTAGCGAATCCCAGCAAGGATTCGCTGTCGTTGTCAACTGCATCCTCCCATCGTTTGCGTGGTTTTCCTGGTGGGCGGTTTCCTGTTGCTCGGCCTTTCATGGAGCGCTTGTGAATTCGCCTGTCATCCATACGCTCCACATGGCCAGCCCACTGAAGTCGTAGCAGTTTCGTCAGAATCGATACCGGTGGCTCGTCATAAAGAGCGTACAACTCATGGTTGTACCGGATTCGCCAGTCCGGTCCGTCCTTCACGGGCCCCAGAATCCGTCTCAAAATGCGGCGTTCGAAGACGTCAATCCTTTTTTCTGAGGCTTGAGTCAAAGTCCATGTTTCACATCCGTAAATCAATACAGGACGGATGATCGTTTTATAGACGCGCAGCTTATTTTTTCGGTGCACTTTGTTACTTTTAATCACCGAGAGGACTGAAAAATATATTTTATTGGCTAGACCAATTCGCCGTTCAATTTCGTCCTTTTCATTCCCGTCTTTGGCGAGGTTGACACCAAGATAAATAATGGTGACCATACTTGCGAGCAATATTCAAGTATAGGTCTAATTAGGCCAGTATATAGGTTAACGAAGGAAGATATGTCAGAAAACTTCTGAGAGTGTCTTAATACGTGAGGCCACAATGTGAGGCTCAAATTTAAGGTTCGGTTCGAAAATTACTCCCAGGATTTTTTATTTGGAAAACAGCCGTAAGTGGAATATCGTGTAACGTATAGATATGTTCAATTGGCCTGGCCTTGAAGGAGAAGGACATTTTGTGACATTTCTGGACATTAAGGCAGAAAAAATTAGTTTGACTTCAATAATCACACGCGTCCAGATCCCTTTGGAGAGCAATACAATCCTCTTCCGAGCGAATAACTCCGTAAGTTTTTAAGTCATCAACATACAGAAGACAAAGAGACTCTACGACAGATTGAAGGTCATTTATGTACAGTAAGAAAAGAAGAGGACCTAAAATAGATCCCTGAGGAACGCCGGAGGCAGGGTGGAAGACAGAAGAATCTGCTCGACATAGACTAACCCGGCATGAACGAGAACTGATGTAGGATTCAAGCCAGGAGAATAAAGGTTCAAACAGGCCAAAGTGAGCTAGCTTCTGAAATATAACATTTAGGTTGACAGTGTCAAATGCCTTACTGAAGTCAGTATACACTAGATCAACTTGGGTACGACTGTCGAGAGCCTTTGCGACAATTTTGGTAAGTTCAAGAAGATTCGGGTTGGTTGAATGATTTGGAACGAGTTCGTGTCGGAACGGTGACAGCCTACAATTAAGAGCTTGGGAAATCAAGAAAGTAACGAAATGGGACGATAATTGGAAGCATTGGAAAAGGATCCAGACCTGAGTACAGGAAAAAAGCTTCCACAAATTGGGGAAGATATCTTACGATTAAGTAGCGTTAAAAATATAAGAAAGTGGAAAGCATATTGAGGAGGATAAGCATTTAATGAATATAGTAAGAAGCCCGTCTGGCTCGGGGCCTACGCTGAAATCTAAAGAATTAATTAATGTTTGGATTTCAGTTGGGTTAGTGGAGATAAAGTCAATAATAGGTGAAAAACCAAGAGTATCAAAAGAATTTAAGAGTGGAGACACGATATATAAACGAAAAAACTCGGCAAATATCTCGAAGATTTTTTCAAGAGTCGAACCTTGTTTGCCGTCCCAGGAAATAGTATTAGGAATATTGCACGATGACTTAAAGGAATTGACATAAGACCAAAACGGCTTTGTTTGGTTAGAGTGTAGTGAATTTTCAAGTTACCCATAAATCTTTTAATTTCCAGTTTGGCTGAAGTACGATATTTTGAAAAGGTAGTATAGTTTTCCAGAGTTCTATTGGATTTGTAAAGCCGAGTGTTGATCGTTGGTCGATTTCCTTTTTGTTTGCGTAAAAGAGCCTTATAGTCCCATGAAGGACAGGCATTTTTTGGGTGGTGTTAATGGTGGAACGATTATTTTTTTTATAACGACAGTGTCAAGGAGTTTTTTCTGCACTTTTTAAAGCAACGATGACGAGGCGTGAGCAGCAACTTCGGGACAGTTCCATTCCGTTGTGGGCATCTAGTTCATTTGCCGTGAATTCTTGGAGTCAATTCAGCCATTGCACGAAATGTGCACATCAACTTACGATCCAGAGGTGTGTGTTTTTGCTCAGCAGCACGGTGGTGCATTCGTCGATACACTTGGTCAAGACAATCCGAGATGCATTGCAGAGAAACGGGCAGGATTTGTCTAGTATGTCGCCATTAATTTTATAAAAGTTAAAGAAAAAGGTGTGTTGTGTGTGGTGAAATTATAATATTGATTTGCAGTGCCGGCAACTTGAGCCGATGGATAGCGCTCCTCATCAGGCATAGAATGTAAGGATAATTTTTTTATTCCTTTTCTGTTTTTATAAAATGTCAATTTTTTTTGTTCACTGCATTTTTCTCCCGAATTAAATAATGTTATAAATTGATTTTCTTTTGTTTTTTGAGTTGCTTTTCTTTCAGTCAATTGTTTTATTTAAATTATTAATATATATTTATTATTTGTTTATTTTTTATTTAAACCGTCTCTAGGAGTAATATTCTTTTAAATTGATTTTGTGTTTGATTTCTCATGGAGTATGAAAAGGAAAACATGATATTTTCAGGCTCAGTATCAGTACACAACTTTAACCCCATTTCTTCACTTTTTCCAATAAATATATAGGATGTATCGGCACGGGCTTAGTAAACCCCCCGCCCTCCCGACACATACACAAACAAGAACTACATCCTCATGCTGAGCCTTAGCCAGTATCTTTGCGCTATCCACGGGGTGGAAGGCTAGGCCAAATAAATATTCTGTGACCAACAGGCTGTGGTCACGACAATCCCCAAACCACTAATAACTGTGGCTCAATTTTTTCTTAGAATGAAGCTTCAACTATCAACATTCGAACGACATAATACAAATGCGTATGCTATTTCAAATGTAAACTAACGGTACCTGTTGCAAAAATGTGACTTTTCGAACGACGCAATACAATTTGCATACATTTGAAAATGTATTGAATTATAGTTTGCTGGCAATCTGAAGCTATTCTTATAATACGTAAATTAATTGTTACTAGACCAGTCAAAATAGGATTTTGTTTCCAAGCAATCCCCTTTGATTCTTTTTGTTTTCTTTTGTTGTTCCTTTATTTTAACATAACAAAGAACGTATAACAAGTTTCTCTTCAAATGATGTTTGCGTTGTGAGATCAAAGAAATCAATTTCCTGCAAACATCTTGCTTTGTTCAACTACAAAGCGTTGATCAAAAAATCGCGTACAGAAAAGGCTAGCATCAATTTTTTTGCACGGCCATTAATATCCGAGATATTAAGGGGCTAGGGCAAGTAAGAGACGAACAAAATATTTTTTACCTAATATACGTATAATATAAATTTTCAAACTATATTTTATGAAGCTTTCAAGAAAATTTCAAACAAAAGTATTGATATTGAAAAAAGTTATAAGCTAGATTGTTCACCGTTTTCTTACATCCGCGACGCGAACAAGATTTCGGAAGAGACTTTTTACACGTTCTTTTTTATGCCAAAATAAAGAAACATGTGACTTAAAAATTGTACTTGGATTTACTGTATACTATTGAAACCCGGCAAATTTTTTTATGGTAGCGGTACCTTTACGAACAGTGTGGAAATCAATATGGTTTAATATAGAGCATCATCTTTTGTTCTTTTTTTAGATTTCTCATTTCGAGTTAGCGGTTTAATTTTTAACGTAGTTATGTGAATATATATTAGGCCAATGTGATAAAATTAATCAAATCAATTTTTGAAAAGGCTCTAGTTTTGATGAGTCAGCCTAACAATTTATGAGTTAAAGTGGAAAAACTGTTTCCAAGATAGTTTCAAATCGTCTGAAAGAGAAGATTAGACTTAATTATTTAAATATCGCTCATATGAATTACAAAAAATGAACTTATTCGTAAGAAAATGAATGCACAAAACAATAATTTGAATTGTTCAATAAATTGCTTTTTTTAAATTTTTAAATGAAATCTTTACTTTATAATAGAAACTTCATCAATATATAGCACACGCTTTTCAAAATCAGTTTTCAGCAGTTTTCTGAGCTTTACGTTCTTTGGGTTTCAATTGAAAACTTTGAAGAATAGTAACCAATTGCTATCAATTTATTATAATGTTTTCTTTATGGCTTTTGGTTCCTACCATATCTACATTCTTCACTTCAAGACCCACTTCAATACGCGCTTTTTTTTAGTACGCAAGGCTTTTAAAAACGAGAGAGATTTTCATGTATTATTATTGAATTCTGTGTAGAATACTTACATCTTTAGGTTTTCCCTACATCCAGTAGCAAAAAAATAATATGTTTGACAATAACTTGTCTATCTCATATTTCTATGTACTTTTTCATTACCTGAAACGCTGAGTAGCGCCCAGCTTTTCTTGGTCGGTTGTAACTTGGTAAATATCTCCTTATTGGATCCAACTCGTTTATATGTAGCAAACCATCAGTTAACAATTGTGCTATTATAAAGACAGCTTGACCCCATAAATATATTGCTTGCGATGGTGCTCGTACGTAAACTCCCTCTATATCTGGTGCAAAATACATCGAAACTACTGGATCACCATTTGAATCGGTATAAATACATCTTCGCAATTCCACTTGATATTCTTCTAATTGTTCAGTATTATTTTTGAATACGGCATCAATTATCATGTAACAATAAAAGATTGGCCATTCACATTCTGTTCCTTCAAAGTCCTTAATTTCGCCTTTATTATAATATCTTGAAAATATTTATTACACTGTAAAACTTTTTTTTACCTTAAATCAAACATTTGAGTATAATTTACCGTCTAGTTTTATCCTCTAAACGGCTGAAATAACCGTCTCTATTGAATCGTTTGAATCCTTTTTTACCCCTAAGTCGCTGGACTACATTAATTTTAGTCACATTGACAAGCCTTTCTTCATGTGATGCAAAAGCTGGGAAAGATAGCGTAAGCAAAAGCGATACGTCAACTCCCTAGAAAAACAACGTAAAAACTACTGTTATTTTCTGTTTGGCATTTGAGTTTGAGTTTAAGTTAATTATATTTTGAACTATAAGTCTGTTGAAAATTCATTTTCTAAAATTGCACAGTTTTCGTAATACAGTGAGATCCGCATAACCGAACCCCACCAGTCTAGACATCCGGTTAATTTTAACCGGATTAAATTTTGAATTTTATTCACATAGATGTTATATTTTGATAATCCTTCATTGGTTCGTAGATGCATAAATACAGTTTTATTAAAACTAAATTTAAGCTTTAGGGAAATAAAAACATCGATTTTCAGTTTCATCTGTTTAAAACTATATTATGTGAATTTTCAGGCAAATTCAGTTTAATCCGGACTTTCGATCTCGTCTAGTCAGTGTTAACGAAACTTTAAAGTATTCAATATTTCTATTCCTAATTTGCTTTCAATACAGTAGCTCTTTTTACTTAATAAACTTACAGTTTCTGATTTATGATGCGCGAGATTGCAAAATAAGAATATCGAATAACTTGCAAAGTAAGAAAATCGAATAACTTAACGTTAGCGTATAATCTATTTAAATCAATTGGATATATCTTGTATCTTATCTTGAAGCTTCATCGCTTAGGCGAGAGAGAATGATTCGCCGTTATTTTAGCGATGGATGGGAGGAGACTTATTAGTCTCCAATTTTGGGGAAAAGTCAGATTTTTACCTGGTTTGGAGAGAACTATGATCGTTGCATGTTTCCAGCCTTCGGGTACCATCGAAAGTGGAAGATTGCATTAATGATGTCTATGATTGTCCGTATTATGTTGTCCGGGGTATGCCTGAAGCATTCGTTTATGATGACGTCCCAGCCAGGCGATTTTCATCTGGTCTGTTCCATCACCAGGCACTTAACTTCCGTAAAATCTGTCTTCAGAAGGGAGTTTCGCGCGGGTCGTTATTGTTTGTCAGGAGAGCCCTACAGGTTCGGCGAGCCAGAAACTCGGTTTCCTCGTCCTTAAAGATGTTTTCCCAGAACTGGAGTTCTGAGATATCTGCAAAGGGTTCTGCCTTGCCTTCCCGGTAATATTGTAGACCTTGCGGACTATGGATCGGTGGAATAAGCTTCTTAGTTTTTCTTCTGAAGTATTTGCAAATCCTCCAGAAGTTGTTGTCGTCGGTTGTTCTCCCGGAACTGGAGTTCTAAGGTATCTGCAAAGGCCTCTGCCTTGCCTTTCCGGTAATATTGTAGACCTTGCGGACTATGAATCGGTGGAATAAGCTTCTTGGTTTTTCTTCTGAAGTATTTGCAAATCCTCCAGAAGTTGTTGTCGCCGGGGTCGAGGCTTTCCAAGAAGCTTTCCCATTGTTCATTTCTGAAAATGAATATTTTGCCACGTATTTCATTGGTTAGCCGGTTAGCCTCACGTCTAATGCTAGGGTCGCCCGTGACCCTAGCCCTTTTGCGGATTCTGTTTCTTCTTCTTTTCAGGTCCTTGGTGACTCTGGGGAGTTTGTAGGGATTCGAGCCCTGTTCTGCTATTGGAGGTATACTCATCTTTTGCCTGCGTGATAGTTTGTGTCAACTTGTTGACAGCATCTTCAATTGCATTGGCTGTTTTGACTTTCCAATTGGTCTTCTTCCTTATTATTTGAGGATATTCAACGAAGAGATCCTGCATAAGGAAGAGAACCGGCTTATGGTCTGAAGGTAACTCATCTAGCACGGCGATGGTTACATGCTGTTGGATGTTATCAGCAATTGCTAGGTCTATGATGGTGCCATTTGGGTCTCGGCCGCAGTGTGTTGGTTCATTTGAGGCGTGCAGATCTAATCGATTCTCGGCGATGAATCTGCTGAGCTTGTTGGCAACTTGATTACTTCTCGCCGCACCCCATTCGCATTCAAATCGCCTGCGAGAAAGGTAGGGCCTTGTTGGTTGAACAGTGTGTGGAGGTCCGGGATGTAGTCTTTGAAACTGGGAGGTCTGTAGGCTGAGATCGCCACGAATTCGATTGAGCCCGTCCGCACTTTGATCGCCGAGGCCTCCATGTGGGGATCTGGATAGGGTGGTGTTGGATGTTCCTTCTCACGAAGACTGCCGTACCTGCCGTACATTCTGTCGTTACGATAGATTGTGTAGTTGGGGATGCGGAAGTGATCTCTGGGTTTTAAAAAAGTTTCCTGGATGAGTATGATGACAATTTTGTGCTCAAGCAAAAATTGCTTCAGCTCACCTCTTTTGGGGTCTAAGAAATTAGCATTCCAATTGAGAATGGAGACATGATTAACGTCTTCCTGTGAATGGGAAGGGTGCTGGGACGGGTAAAGTGGTATGGGCATTGAACTTGCTTTGGACCATTCTCGCCATCATGTCTTGCATCATGGACTGGAATTGGGACTGCATGTTGGCAAAAAACTGGTCCATTTGCCCTGATGAAGGCATGGGTGTTGTAATTTTGGCTGGGACCGTTTGCGGACTAGGTTTGGGGACTATTGGTGGTGTTTGTGTGATATTTTGGGTTGTTGGTGCAGCCTTGGCGACCTGCGCGAACGTCTTTCGGACATTTTTAGGATTACGCGGGCAACCTCCATAGCTCGCCGAATGATCTCCGCCACAATCCGCGCAGACTATCTTGTCTACCGCTTTTTTCGTGCATTTTGTGAAGTGATGATGGCCATCACACTTGACGCAGCGTGGCTGTGCGTGGCAGTTGTTTGACAAGTGCCCGAACTGTTGGCAATTAGGCCACTGGGCCTAACCAGTGCGCGGTTTTTGTGCCTTGCTCTTTACAATCAGCTGGCAGATGACCTTTCAGTTGTAGATTTCGGTCCCGAAACGGGGGAGGAGGATTTTCACTAGCTTCTGTGCATCGTTCTGGTGCTTGAGGAAGAAGCACTCGAGTGGATGGAATCCCTGCGCCTCGAGGTCCTCTTTGATTTCGGCGGGGCTAAGCCCGTAGAGCCCCCTGACAATGATATTCAAATTCTTCTTCTATGGAAGTAGGTACGTGTGGTACTGGATTTTGCGTTCCGTGAAGTACCTGGTGATGCGACGACGGTCTGAGGGGATCTAAAGGGTTATCTAGATACCCAGGTATACCCGTTTGGCGGCAAGAACGCTAATTTTTAATGATTTGAACTCGCACTGTACCTGAGTCCATCTTTCCGTTTGTCGAAAAATAAAGGGCACAGATCATGGGCTTTTAGTCGGGGGTGTGTCTGTAGTCAGTTGGGGACAGTTGGATGGCTTTGGCCAGCTTATGGTGGAGATTGGTTTCCATGGTCCGGGTAGGGGTTGGTTGGTGGTTTTCATTTTTGGGAGTGGGGGAAAATCTGACACCGGCGTAGCCTTCTCCACTTCGCTATCCGTCATAGTAGTGTCAGAGTTATTCGTCGGATCGGGGATGCAGCCTGCCTCCTTTTGCGCTTCGATGGTTTGCTCGATTTTGTTTTGTTTGTCATGTGCTCGTTCACAGTGTTTTGTAGTTTTTGTATAAGCGTCTTTAGTTGTGTGTTTGCTTTTCGCTGCTCCACAAGCTCGGCTTGCAGGTCAGCGATCAAAGCGTCTTTATCCACCTCTATGCGGACGCCCCGGGATGGTCCCTTCGGGTCCATGATGTGATTCGCAATTTTTGATTTTGTATGATGTGTGGCATAGTGATTAATATGCGAATTTTTGTATCCACAAGCATGTCTATGTATCGTTCTCGTTTTGCGACTTTAGATATATATACATATGGATATCGTATGTCCATTTCATTGAATGCAATGTCGTTTGGTAATAAGGTCACCATTTTTGGTCATATTCGGGATTCAATCCTCGAAACCAACACATGCCCTAGTGGCTACTTTTTATTATTTTTTTGGCGGAATAAAATTTTATTTAATAAAACCTCCATTTACCTTAGTATAAACTCTATTGCATATATAATATACATATTCAACTTTATTGGCCAGAATTAATCCACCCACCCAATTATAACTTTATTTAAAACTTATCTATAATTTGAAAAGCTATAGTAAAACATCATTTAAAACAACACTTACTTTTAAATAGTATCAAAATGTTTTAAATGAATTAAACTATAACCGAATCGTGACTACACAAACATCATTATGAAATTAAACCAAAAAAGATTTATAACGAAAATGTGAAATGGAACAGTGCTTTGATAATCGATCTCCTCCACAATGTGGCAGCATGTTTCGATTGGGGACTTTCGGGTCGAGCCCTTTCTTTTATTTTTATTTGGTCACTCACGACTCGGTGAGCTATTCGGTGTGAAAAAGTTTTAATCACAACCGTCACTATGCGGTCGATGTTGTGCTATTTTTCGCGTCATGCATAAGGTGACCAGACGTCCCGCTTCTGGCGGGACAGTCCAGAGTTTTCACAATTTGTCCCGAATCCCGCGACGTTTTTCAAAAGTCCCGACTTTTATGAAAATCATTGTTTTGCGTTCTAAGAAACCTTCAATTTGTTTTGCGTTCTAAGAATCCTACGGGCTACGACGACTAACATATTGCTTTTGCTACCCAGTTACATTGTATTTGTCTCTCAGATGATACACTTCGTGTTCGTACTGCGTGCAAGCAAGCTAATTAAACAAATAAATATTACAAATCTGCTACTTACCATAGAAAATTAAGGTAAGTAATTTATTTATATATTTAATAAATACATAAATTTTCTTAAATTTAGCTTAAAATACTCGTAGTCTTCATATTTTATATTGATGTCAAAAAGTATATCACCGACCTTAACCTTAAAAAATTTTTTAGAAAGAAATATACGAATAAAATTTTACAAATATTTTAAGTCAATCAAATTAATTTCGTTATAAACAACAATAAAATATGTTCATGTAAATTATGTTTAGAGCAAATTAAATTGGCAAATTTTGCCGGTGTGAAACGAATATTTGTACTGTATGTGTGTATCAGTGGCGAGGGGTGAAAAATTATTGTGGGTAAGCCGCTTATTATTTGAGAGACATGGACCCTTAACAGAAAAACAGTATATTATGAGCATATAGAGAAATACTACTGTAATCATTCTTTCTATTGCATACATTTTAAATTACGATCAGTTATGAAATATTTATATTTTTATGTTATGTGTATCGTTTTTGACTTTATTGGCAAGGAATGTATATATTAAGCAAATACGAAATTAAGAAATTTGATTTCGTTTAAAGATATGGATTTCAGTAATGGCTCGTGGCATACAATTTTGGGTCGATCTAAAAAAGTGGCTCTAGTTTGTCAACTAAATTTTCTAGCATCAATTTTCACAGCTGATTTGCAAGCCGGGAACGCTACCGGCTTTTTGATTTGTTTTCATATCCTATTGAGGAAAACCGAGCTGGCATTCAAAAACGGGAGTTGAATGCCTGTGGCTCCTTAAATTATTGATGCATTCGAGACTCGGAAAGCTTTGCTGCAACTCTTACAGATGGTGATCGCTTTGCTGGCTATTATGGAATTATGAGGATGTGCAGAATGGAGTATGATGGAATAGACACTGAGATCAAGTGGAACGATTGTGCATGTTTACAGTGATGCATGCAAGTAAATAAACACTTCATTCCCTTATAAAACTGAAGTGTTAGACATTTTTGGAACATATTTGGAAAGGGAAGCCGATGGGAATCGGCTTATATGAACGCCTCGCCACTGGTGTGTATAACATTTTAGTAATTTTTTTAATTCTCATAGACATATAATATTGTAGTTTACTAAAGAACAGTTAGATAATCACAAATTAATTTAAAATTTGAATTTATCTTTAAGAATCAAAACATACAATTATACGCTTGACGATTTAAAAAATCGAATTGTTACTTGCGTGTTTTTGTGTATATAATAATTTATAAGTTGATTTAATTTATTTAGATTTTTAACAAAATGAGTAAGAAAAGAGGATGTAAACTCAACGATGATTTAAGAAGTGAATTTCCTTTTATTAAAAAATCTAAAAACGATTACATAGTAAAATGTGAGACATGTGATGGTGAATTTAGTATTTTGCACGGCGGGAAGAATGATATTTCAAAGCATTTGGAGACACAGAAACATAAAAGATGTTTAAACACTGCTGCATCATCTTCCAAAATGCTGGTTTTTTTCGAAAAACAACTTATGGAGATGAAGAAAAGAATTTAGCATTAGCATTCATGCTGTTGATCACAATCATTCCCTCAGATCTATGGATTGTACATCACAAGTTGTCAGAAAGCTATTTAGTATAAAATTTCCCTGTGCTAGAACAAAGGCCGAGGCAATTGTATGTAATGTGCTTTCCCCATATGCATTTTCAAAACTGAACAAAAATCTACAAAAAAAATAGTTTTGTATCCATATATTTTGACGCATCTAATCATAAAGAAATAAAATTATTTCCAACCATTATAAGATATTTTGATTCAGAAACTGGAATAAAAATTAGAATTTTAGATTTTATTTCTTTGCCCGGTGAAACTTCTGAAATAATTTTCAGTTCCATTATTGATATTTTGGAAAAAATAATTTAAAACAAAAAATTATTGCATATTGTGCAGACAACACGAATACAAATTTCGGAGGAAAAGCGAGGAGAGGTACAAATAATATTTTTTTATAAATTAACGAAAGATCTGAATCAAAATATTATTGGTGTTAGGTGTGCAGCGCATATAATACATAACGCTATTCAAACAGCTGCTGACTTGTTACCCGTAGATGTGGAAAATATTGTTAAAATATACACTTATTTCTATATATACACTGTACGCGTTGAAATGCTCAAAGAATTTTGTGAAACTGCGGAAGTTGAATATCAGAAAATACTTGGATACAGTAAAACGCGTTGGTTAGCTCTTCTGCCAGCTATCGAAAGTATTTTGAAAATGTATGATCCTTTAAAATCCTACTTTTTTCACAGGAAAAATGTCCTAGAATTTTAGAACCTAGTTTTTTGAAAGAGAATCTTCAAAAATTTGGCAAGAGTTTCTACAAAATCAAGCTGCTCTTTTTCAAAACGTTATAAAACTTATTGAAGGTGACAAAATATCGGCAATCGAAGTAGCAAATGAAGTTAATAATTTAAAATGTCAATGTCAAGAGAGGTTAGAAAATAATTGTCTACCGTTAACTATCCGCAATAGTATAAACCAGCTCGAAGAGCAAGGTGCAATAAAACGTCAAGATATCATGAGCCCTGTCAAAAAGTTTTATAGTAACTGCGAAGATTATTTGGAAGACTGGACGGTACAATATAATGGTATTGATCATTTTCGTTGAGTTACATTAAAACCAGAACTTAATTGGAACGATGTGCAAAAATCATTTGATTATATTTCTCACAAATTCCCAAATAGTAATATTTCCGAAAATGATCTTTTTAATGAAGCGTCATTAGTAAAAAAATATGTTGATAAGGAAAAGCTTAAATATTGGGCATCAGAAAAAATCACAGTAGAAAACAAATGGTTAGAAATATTTCATCATTTGGAAACAAACTATGTTCCATACAATAATGTATTGAAAATTGTGGAATATGCACCATCTTTACTTGAAATTAACGCTGCGACTGAACGCGTTTTTTCTACAATAAATCAAGTGTGGAAAAATCAAAATTAAGTGATGAAACTTTGAAAGCCATTTTACGTGTCAAATATAATTTGACAAATTCTTGTGAAGATTTTTACAATATTTTAAAAAATGACAACAATCTGCTGAAACAAATTCACTCAAATAAAAAATATGTCAAGGAATAAAATATTTATAATAATATATTTTTTTACATTTATAAATTGTACTTATGTTAAAAATAAAAAAATATTACGATATTATTTTTATTCTGTATGAAAATTTTTGTTGACACCCTCCCCCTCCTTCAGAGTTGTCCCGCTTTGCCCATTTAAAAATCTGGTCACCTTAGTCATGCACCATCTTGTGGGCTTTCGGACGGAAAGCGCTTAAATAGGTAAAATCTTGGGATTCATATCTGCGGGTTGTTCGTATTTGCGAAAAATGCAACACATGTTAACAGCTCTTTTCAAAAATAAATTTAGCATAGACCTCCTATCCCATCTGAAGATCACACCATTTATGATTAATCATGCATTTTAACGTTCGAGCAATCACGCGTGGGCGATTCGAACTCTCTCATTTTCAAGTATTATAAAACGCAAATAAAACAATCATTCATTTTTTGCTTTTAGACATTGATTTTGGATAAGGAAATGTTTGTGCAACAAAAATCTTCATTAAACACAAAGATCAAACGGAACGAAACATGTTCCGAAAAAAATTTCTAAGTGTGGTCGACTCGTTTGGTAAATTTATATAGCGATTTTGTCATCAAGCGAAGGAAATTTATAGCTCATTTTCATTAATTGTATTATAGTGAGGTATGCAGGTGCACTTTTAACCATCAAATGAGGCGTGGGCAATTGGGTGTGAATTAAATTTAATAAATTGAAGACAACTGACGCTAACCCATTAAATTTTCCCATAACCGGAGACATATGGGACCAGAAAGAACTGTATCCGGTTAAGAGAGTGTCCGATTATTAAAAATAAAAACATAAAATAAAAATAAATATTCTAGTTTTTAACTCGCACACAAAAATATAAGTAACTGTGTATGAGGAAGTTATAAATGTTCTTTAAAAAAATATTTTTTAATACGGTTTCTTGTTAATTTTCAACGAATGACTTAAAAAAATTGTGCCAGCTTTTCGCACAGCTGTTATCGTAGTTTTCCATACTACTAATAGATTAGTTTTTCATCGTCTATCTCGTCATGACTTAGCTCCGCGAAACCAGCTATTCGAAAGCAGTTTACTATAAATAACGCCTTTTTCTAATTTTTCTAATGAAGCAACATTGATAAAGTATATTGCATCCAGAACATTTTTTTCTTATATAGTACTGTTGACGAACCTCATGCATCAATGTTCAGTAGCATGAGGTTTAAAACTATCGATTTATAATAACACCTTGGTATAATGGCTGCCAAAAATTTGTTGTATTATGTTGGCAAAAATAAAACGCTTATAATGGAATTGTTTTTTTTTAATCGAACCCAACATTGTCCAGAAAAACAACATATTCTTATTCAATCGTTTCATTCTTTTGTTGAATGATTTCAACCAATTGCACATTGAATCCAAATTTTTGAAAGCTCGCGATATTACCCAAAACAAAATCATAAACCTTTCTGTATCCTATTTTCTACTCACACTTTAAAGTATGTTCATACTAACACACAACACTAGGTTCTATCTAAAAATACTACATAATTACTCTTAAGATCTCAAAACGTAAAGATATGTTGAAAATTTAAATTTTGGAACCTATTACAAGAACTTCTGTGGCTGGCTGCCGGCGGAGTTCTAAAGTCGATTTTGAAATCGATTTCGGCAACTTTAGAGGCTTGTGGGAGATATTATAAAGCTTGATAAAGAGCACAGCCTTCCCGATACGTAATAGTCGCCAAAGTTTTCGTTAGTAGTCCTGATCTTCTTGATTATCTGCATATATATTTTCTTTATGTCCGCTGCAATAATATACTTACTTGCTAGAAACGTTGGAAACATATGGAAATAACACTATTTTTTGTTTAAGGGGTTATATACAGTTGTACCGCGCAAAAAGATGAAATTTTCTCGTTTTTTGGACATCATAAAAAATATTTATTCAAAATCTTTTATCAACATCGAATAGTCCATGTTTCTAAGAATTTTTTGAAATTTTTTCATCAAAAAGTATCAAATAATAAAAAAGTTATAGGCGACTTCCAGGAACGTCTATTTTTCGACGCGACTTGCGGTGGACATCATATCTTGATATCGGTTCATCGGAAATCAAAAATTTCAAAAAATGCTGTTAGTATATTCTATCATCTAGTAGTTGAACGAAGGATTTGTAAAAAAAAAATATATAAAAAAAATGGCGACGGTTGTACCAAAAAATGTACATTTTCAACGTATAACATTTCCGATGTTTTGCTCTAAAAAAAATTTTTTTCGAAAAAATTGAAAATCCTCCTCTCAGCGACTAGCTATTATCATAATAAATAAGTGGTATAAATTGGGTGTTGATTGGATTAATAGTTTTTCAGTAATCGTGTTCACCGCAAATGTAATTTCGAAAAACAAGATTCTGAGATAATCTTGTTTAAAGTTTCCAGTTTGTTTCTTTCATATTTCTAATAAATATATTTCAACCCACATCGAGTCGTCTACTCCAGGGCCATATAGTAGTTCTTCTGCAACATTTGCAGACTCCAAATCATGGATTTGTTGCTGTCGACGAGCCATTCTTCCTTTTTTAGTGGCTGCTTGCACGCGTTGCTCAGCAATTGTAATACGGAATTCGTCCTGCTTGGTGACATAAGCGTGAGAATTTCGACCACATGGAAATCCGAGTGCATCCAAGATCTTCAGAAAAGATATGTTGCCTTCGTTAAATATGCAAGCAGATGCATCTGCTGCAATTTCAACGGGTACTGAGCCGCCTGGAAGATGTTTTGGCGAAATTTTCCAAATCAGTTGATTATAACGTTCGTTATTATTTTGGGTAAATCCACCGATGCATCTTTCAAGAAGTTCTTTATTCGTCAGATCTTTGTAAATTGGCTTAATAGCTTTTAAAACATCTACAGGAGGAGCAATATATGTATTCCAAACATTTTCAACAATACAATAGAGCGTCGAAAGTCGACGAACCGCTTCTATCGAGCCGACAGCTGCACGGCTCACCGCCCGCTGTACAGGCATTGCGCTATAAATAGCTATAACTTCGGTTCTAATGCTCAAATCGTTATGAAATTTTGTGAGACAGTTCTCGAGAGTATATACTTAAAGAATATGCAATAAAAAACTGTCTTTTTTCATCTATCACAACTGTATATAACCCCTTAATACATCGATAGTTTTCAGTATATTATTATTTCCGATTTATCGATAAATCGATGTTTAATCGAAACTATCGTTAACAATTGAAAAACTATATTTCATGAAAGAACAATTTAAAATATTACATAACTTAGTTCTGAAATAATTTGAATCGAACTCACGATTTGATGTAAATTATTTCAAACAATACGTTAAAATTATATATGAATCAATGACAGGGCAGCAATCTAAAAGAGGACCATAACTAGAATCTGTTAACACCAGAATTCATATCCCGATCTGATGGAAATGTTTGTTATACTATCAGCAATTGCGGCCAATACTTGGCCGGGAAAACGAAATATAATTTAAGAAATATAATAGCTTCGTCCATTTAAAAAAGCCACAGAAGACAACAGTGGTGATAAATATATTACTGCCAGTTTAGTAATACCCCTTTCGAATTTGTTTTGAAAAGAACTTGTCATGCATGTACATCGCGCGAGGAGGCGAGCCTTGTTATTGCGAATGCATGAGGAGTGTGTGAGCGTATGAACGGGGCACGAGACAAATATGGAGCGGAGTCGGTAAGCCGAGGCACAAGGTCGAATACGCATGTCAAAATAAATACATTAAAGTTAACAGTGTGAGCAGAACAGAGCAGAACTTAAGCAATGGAAACCGTACGCTGTTAAGAGGAGCTTATTAAAAAGAGCCCTTGAAAGACTGGTATCCTTATCAACACATCCATTTCTATAAATACAACAATTTTGGACCCTTGTTTTAAACGTCAATCATGCTGGCTATTTGAATTGTCGTGTTCTCACTTTTGACTGAGATTCGTTCGGAGCATTAAAGCAGATAACATCATCGCACTCAATCTTCAAGATGCGTTTCATTTCAGGTACAGTCAACATATGTTTGTTAAAATATTAAAAAGCATTTTGTTGCGAATCGCAACTCAAATGTCAAATTCAAAACAAATTGCAAATGACTATATTAAAATTCTATTTTAACAGATGGCGACATCGACCGAATATATGTCGAATTTTTTTTGCCGATATAACGAAACTCTATACATCTCTAATATGTGCACTATATTATTCTGATGATGCTATAAATGTAAGTGTTTGATACTGCCCAGGACATTTTTTGAAAAGGTAGGATTCAACAAACATGTGAATCAATCTTCTTGTTGGATTTGCGCGGAAAGATGTTGGGGAGTTGACTTTACTTGGACTGCGAGGACAATAAGATCGGCGTACTAAGAGCACTTGAAGCTGTTGGTTTTTTACTAATACCACACAATTTATTTACTCTAGATATTTACAGTTTAATATGACAAACTAAGCATCTAAATTGATCGGTCCGTCGCGGTCGAGAGTCGAAATGCAAGAGAGCCATCTTTTCTTCTTGTGCGTGTCATTTTTGCTGCTCCTGGTACAGCGGCTGCGTTGGTGTGCCGCGTCTAGTACGGCGGCTGCGTTGGTGTGTCACGTTTAGTATAGCGGCTGCTACAGTACTCCCTCTCTAGTGACGTTGGCAACAACTGTGACGATGACGCATATGACGCCGAAATCTGCTTTCGCTGTTAAATGATTATTTACGGCACGTTATTGTGCTACGGGCGTGCACAGCCTTTTGCTGGGCGGATATGTCCTCAGTCCTATAGGCGGAGGATTGATAGGTGCCCACTGTATGCGAGGTCGTGTGACTTGACTGCGGGGAACAACTTCGAGTGACGATGGGAAAACTTCTGTGCGCTGTTCTATCGTTGACGGTGCCGTTTCTTCAGTGGACAGTGGAAATGGCATCTGCTGACAATTTGACGCTGTAGAATTCGCTGTTTGAGATCCCTGGAATGGTTCCGCGACACCGCTTCTGTTGACTGGGTAATTATAGTCTGGTTCGGCTTCCAAAAAGGCTGGTTTCAATCGTTCTGTCGATACGTTAACTTCGCGTCCGTTTACTTTTATTTGATACAGCACATTGGATATCCTATCGAGGACCTTATGTGGGCCGGTGTAGGGCTGTATTAGCGACGTTTTGACCGAGTCGACGCGCAGAAAAACGTGCGTACAGGTTGATAATTGTTTGTTAATGAAAATCGTCCGTTTGCTTCGCTGGTTTGTCGGTACTGGACGAAGCTGATTCATGGTTTCTCGTAAATCAGCCAAGAAGGCGTGCGGATCATTGGTTGACTTTGTAGGGACTAAAAACTCTCCAGGAAGAGAGAGTGTCGTGCCATAAACCATTTCTGCGCACGAAGCGGATATATCGTCTTTGAAGCTATTTCGAAGTCCTAAAAGAACTGTAGGCAGCGTGTCTGCCCATGCTGAATTATGTTCATGGCACATAATTGCAGCTTTAAGTGAGCGATGCCAACGCTCGACGAGTCCATTTGCTGCAGGGTGATAGGGCGATGTTCTAGTTTTGTTACAACCGATGTAACTTGCTAAGGCTTTAAACAATGCCGATTCAAACTGCGTGCCTTGATCAGTTGTGATGGTCTGTGGCACTCCAAATCGCGCGACCCATTGGTTGAAAAATGCTCTAACGACTGAGTTTGCCGTTTGGTCTGTCAAAGGGACTGCTTCTGGCCATCTTGTGAAACGATCCACCAGCGTTAGGCAGTATCTGAAGCCTTGCGAAGGTTTTAGTGGTCCGATGATGTCCAAATGGACATGTTGAAACCTTTCGGCTGGGATTGAGAACCGTTGCAATGGGTTATTTTGATGTCTGTTCACCTTAGAACGCTGACAAGGAAGACAGGAACGAGCCCAGTCGCGAATTTGCTTCTTCATGTTGACCCACACAAATTTGCTTGATATTGCTCGACAGGTTGTTCGTCCGCTTGGGTGTGCTGGCTCGTGAAAAATACTAAAAATTCTTTTTTGAAGTGATTCAGGGACGTACGGGCGGATGACATCTGTGGTAGTATCGCAGACGATTTGTTGGCTTCCCATCAATATGGGCTGCAGACTAAGCGATGTTGAGTTACAATGTAAGAGCTTCTGTAGCTGGTCGTCAACTTGCTGTGCGCGTGCAAACTCATCCGGGTTGATAAAACTAGGCATCTGGATAGCCTCAACACGTGACAAGGCATCAGCGACAATATTTGTGTTCCCAGGGATGTATCGAATATTCGTTGAAAATTGTGATACAAAGTTCAAGTGCCGAATTTGACGAGGTGAAGCTTTGTCGGTTGACTGGCGAAAAGCATACACTAGAGGCTTATGGTCCGTTTGTATGGCAAAATCAGAGCCTTCAAGGTAGTGTCTGAAGTGTTTTACGCTTGTGTAGATGGCTAAGAGTTCACGATCGTACACACTATAGCGAGTTTCTGGACCAGCCAGCTTTCGCTGAAAATAGGCCAACGGAACCCAGCGCTCATCTTGGAGTTGTTGAAGTACCGCTTCTACAGCGACATCAGACGCATCCGTCACGAGCGTTAATG
The DNA here is from genome assembly GCA_963942545.1 of Oxycera nigricornis. Taxonomy (NCBI): domain Eukaryota; kingdom Metazoa; phylum Arthropoda; class Insecta; order Diptera; family Stratiomyidae; genus Oxycera; species Oxycera nigricornis. The sequence continues at coordinate 39,008,550 of OZ012661.1, read as the reverse complement.
GCAAATTTGGCTGATAATGCACTAGCATCGTTGCTTTCGTCAAACTTTGTTTGCATTCGTCAAACGCCTTTTCAGCTTCAGGTATCCAGACGATTGGCGTTTTGTCTCCTTTTTTAGAAACGCAAAGGTAGCTCGTTAACGGTGCTTGAATATTTCCCGCGTTTTTAATAAAACGCCTGTAAAAATTTATCATGCCTAGAAAACGTCTAAATTGTTTAACATTTTCCGGTCGTTTTAGTTTGAGAATAGCCTCTACGCGGGAAATCGGTGGTGTGATTCCGTTTTCGTTTATCGTATGCCCCAAGTACTCGATTTGTTTTACACCAAACACGCATTTGGCAACATTTACGACTATGCCGTAAGATTTAAGTCGATTGAAAATAATGCGAAGGTGTTCAATATGTTCGTCCTCAGTTTCGGAGGCCACCAAAATATCATCTATGTAGCAATCACAAAAACTCAACCCTCGCAGAATTTCGTCCATCAGTCTTTGAAATGACTGTGCAGCGTTTCGGAGGCCAAAAGTCATCACTGTAAATTCAAACAGCCCAAAAGGGGTGATGACTGCCGTCTTTGGTATGTCAGCTTCCGATATTGGCACTTGATGAAACGCGCGAAGTAAGTCAATTTTGGAAAAGATCTTTCTTTTTTGGGGTCCGGCGAGTACGTCCTGGATATGCCGCACTGGGTATCTATCTGGTAGAGTAACTGCATTGAGGCGGCGATAGTCTCCGCACGGCCTCCATGTTCCTTCCTTCTTAGGAACGAGATGTAAGGGGCTGGCCCAGGGGCTTGATGACAACCGACAGTAACCTCTCTCCATTAGATAGTCAAATTCTCGTTTGGCTATTTCCAATTTTTCTGGCGTCAGCCTACGGGGGCGACTCGATACTGGAGGACCACTTGTAACAATACAATGGTGTACGTTGTGGGGTTTCGTTGTGGGTTGAGAACACGGATTTGTAATGCACGGAAACTGTTTCAACAGACGATAATATGGATCGTTTGTAACTGTTGAGACTGTATCGGCATCTATCTGGCTGATCGAGCCTGATGCGAACAGATTGGTGACAGAATCCACAATGCATTCGTTTTTCAAATCAACTAACAGGCCATGGTGTTTCAAAAAATCCGCACCGATGATTGGGCGCGATACGTCTGCCATGCAGAATTTCCATTTTAATTGGCGTCTGAGGCCAAGATTTAGATACATTACTCGTGTGCCGTATGTATTTATCGGGGTGCCATTTGCAGCGAACAGACTAAATTCTGCTGGTTTACTTTTATTTCCGTTTTTTGGGCAAGGGATAACCGAAATGTCGGCTCCTGTATCGATGAGGAAGCTGATACCCGATGTTTTATCTGTAATTTGCAGGCGACTTTTAAGAAGGTCACTGCCAAACGCCAAATTTGACAGTGGCCTGGTTAGTTTTCCGGGTGTGAGCGGGCGTTGAAAGCACACGGTTGTTTGCATCTGTATGCAGCGGCACCGAACTTAGCATGAAACCGACAAATTTCCGGCTTCACGTGACGGGCTTCGGCTGTGTGACGAGGTGCCGATGGAGTTCGTCGTCTTTGACGATTACGCTGGTAAATTTTATTAGAGCGTTCCATCTCTAGGTTCTCCAGACGGGAGCGCACCTCGTTTATAGCTTTTTCGAATGAGTTTTCTGGCGACTCTGAGTGTTCTCTGTCACGCGCAAGTTCAGCGACACTATATGGGACATGGACCTCCATTATTTTATCGGCCATCTCAGCCAGGCGAGAGAGGTCAGATGTCTCAGATATGCTAAGAATGGCTTGCACTTGGGCTGAAAGTTTTTGCAGCCAAAGGGACTTAAGAAACCCTTCGGTAACCTTGCCGCCCGCAGTGATTTTCATTCGACGCAGGAGCTGGGAAGGCTTTTGATCGCCAAGCTCCAAGCCCGTCAGTAACTCGCGTATTTTAGCTTCGTCCGAAATGGAGTACACGCTTAAAATTCGATCTTTAAGGGATGTATATTTACCTTCCTGGGGCGGATTTTCGATCAGATCCGCTACTTGCGCTAGAACCGTGTGGTCCAACTCGCTAACCAGTTTGTCGAATTTGATGGCGTCCTTGGTGACTCGACACATTCGAAACTGCGCTTCGACGCGTGCGAACCACAAAGATGGCTGCGTGACCCAGAATGGTGGGACTTTACATGATGCCAGGCTTGTGGTCATCAATTCACTGGATGTTCCTGGGAGCGCGTGCTCACCTACGTTGTCCTGTTTCCCGTCTTCCGTTGCCATGTCACGCGATTTCTATTTTAGCGGAGTTTACAAATTGAATGCTCACGAAGTTTGCAAATTATTTAACTGTATGTAATGTAAATCGAAACGTTAATTTCACTTTAAGGGGTCACCACTGTTGGTTTTTTACTAATACCACACAATTTATTTACTCTAGATATTTACAGTTTAATATGACAAACTAAGCATCTAAATTGATCGGTCCGTCGCGGTCGAGAGTCGAAATGCAAGAGAGCCATCTTTTCTTCTTGTGCGTGTCATTTTTGCTGCTCCTGGTACAGCGGCTGCGTTGGTGTGCCGCGTCTAGTACGGCGGCTGCGTTGGTGTGTCACGTTTAGTATAGCGGCTGCTACAAAGCATTTGTAAATAGACTAAGTTTTTTTTAAATTTTATATGTTGTAATGAAGTTGAATCGTCATGTAATGATGTTGGTTGTACGATGGCGTTGGTTTGGTCCTCCATGATTGGATGAATAATATGCATAAGGTCCAACAATGTGGGGATAGACAAATTATTATTTATGTGGAAGATTAAGGGAAAAACGGCCGACACAATTTTGATGCCAATGGCCAAAGACTAAAAGTGTTTATAATAGGCATTATCTGAAGTGCCGCTAGATAGGCACAATTCAGGAATTTTTTTTTAGAATGCCGAGATGGGTAAGGCACTATGCGAAACGCTTTCAATAGTTCTAACAAGACTGCACTTTCTCTTAATTGTTACTCGCTATTTATACAAATTCTTAATGCTAACACTCGTAGGTGGTCAAACACTTATGACCTAATTAATGATACACAATGTAAAAAATTGGGGTAAGTGAGTTTTTCTTTCGAATTTGCGATGCCAACTTAGTCAGAATTCCGCAGTTTCATTTGTAACGGTTTATGTCATGGTTGTTTATGGAATTAGCAGTTGTGTTTTTCGCAATATCACAGATTCGAAACTTTTCCGAAGTAGGGTTCGATACCAAAATAATCTCAGGCGCACGAATTGGGTGCCAACGCGACTAATTAATACGCTCCTCTTCGCGGGCAAGCACCGGGAGAAATTATTTACCATTCGAAGCTTTGGAGGAAAATTGCGCGCGTAACAAATTCAAGGAGATTCTTGAAAGGAATACTAGTCACATACAGTCACCTTGTTTTCCAGACTCGTCTCGAATTGACGCTTCGGAAAATCTTCTATTAGCAGAGGTATACATTCTTGATATTATATTTAAGAAATATCAGACACTACCTCAATATTCCATTACGAAAGAACTGACTACATTTGTTTCAATCCCTATTAAATTTGCAAGGGCTCAAATGTTAGTTTTTGATTTGTTCGTTTAAAGTCTGTCTGGTAAAATCATTTTAGCATTTTGGGTAGTAACGTGAACTACCAGATTTGGACAAATTGACGGAATTTCGTGGATACATAGATTTTTGAGTGAAGAATACCGTACCGTAAAAATAGTAAAATACTGTAAAACAAGTGAAATCAATTGGTTTTAGCCGACATTTTGAATCGGACATATTGCAAAAATGATTATACCAGACAGACTTTAAACGAAAAGCTCAAACCTAACCTTTGAGCACTTGCAAATTTAATAGGGATTGAAACAAATCTAGTCCTGATTATATAACGACCAAAAATGCGAAGTCACGTGGACTTTGCCACCATTCTGGATCCGTCGTTTCGAATTTTGCAAATCAGACTTCAGATTCGTGATCAATGACCTAAAAAACCCGTCTGTAGTAATTTTTGCATAATTCTGTTCATTTTCTGCTACTTCAATTCTACCAATTCTACAGCTAAATACAGCGAGTTTTTTTACATATAAAAATACATTTGGAGATGAAATTTTTTTTTATGCTTTCCTCGCACCTTTTCGTTAATTTTTGCTATTTTTACACGTTTTTTAGGTCGGGAAAAAATTGTGACGTGAAAGCACAATTCTGATAACAGATTCGTGATCAGGAGGCAAAAATACTACGAAATACATATATTGCATAAAAACCGTATGCCACTTTTTTGATGGCTGCGTTATAATTGATATTGTATTTACAATATCAAATTATAAGTAATACTGCTTGATAACTATTTACAATATTAAATTATTTATAACAATATCAAATTATTAACTTATTATTAGCTTATTATTCTCCCAAACCTGATAATATAAGTTTGGAATTTTAAAAAATAATCTTGATTTCTTCATAACTATTCTTTAAGGGAGGCACTCTACCTGGAGCTATCAAAAAATCGATTTTTTGGTGTTGCTTTAATCTATTCCTATACTATTCGAGAATATAATCTCGAAGTTTCAGGGTCGTACTGATAACAGTTTTGAATTGATCGATCCCAGAACTGGCGGGCGCCGAGCCGCGCCAAGCGATTTTTTTCCTACCGAAAACTTTGAAGCGCGTTTTCTCGAAACCACTTTTTTATAGTCGGTAATCAAGATTGCGAGTAGACTACTGCACGTAAATAGCTCAGTAAACCCTCATTTTGTAGATGATAGTTTACACAAGTGCGTGAACCTCTTAAATCTTTATTAAAAAATTGGTTGAACAATTTCTCAGTCAATCACATTAACAGCAAAACAAGCAAAATTGGACTTTTTTTATCATTTGATATTATTACTATAATTAAATATTTTGTAACATTTCAAAGGTTCATGCACTTGAGGCATGCCTCATCTTTGAAACAAAAAAAAATTGCATGTATTTCAGATGATTGGTTCAGGCTGCAGAATGATTACCGCAAAAATCGATTTTTCGGGGGACCTTCGGAAGATAGCTGCTACAGCCGCCATTTTGAAATTTTATCGAACATGAATAATCAATAATTGTAGTTCAGACATGTATCTAAATATACGTTAATCATCACAAAGCTGTCACATTGCTTTATTGTTTAAAAAAATCAGAAAAGCGACCATTTTTTAAGGCTCCAGGTAGAGTGCCCCCTTAAGTAATATTTTTCACAACATTGATCAATATTTTGCTAAAACACAATAATAAAAACATTACCATGAAGATATGTGATGATGTAGGATCGCCAAATGATGATGTTTGTGGTCCGTTGATGTGTTTGTCTTTTCCATAACGACTACAGAATTCCATGGTGAAGATATGCGAAAAGGAAATATTGTAATGGGCAATTTTCAATGATGAAAAGGCCGGCATAATTTTTATGCCACTGACCGAGGAATATATATGCCGATTGTAGGCAATACCTGAAGTGCCGAATTATTGGCACCATCCAGGAAAAGTCTTAGAAGAAGTGCCGAGAAAGAACTGCACAAGTGAAACCAGTTCGCTAGTTCTCAAAAGACTATATTTTCGTTAACGCTTACTTGCTATTTATACAATTTTTTAACACTTACTCAAACACTTATGACCTAATAAAATATCCTAAACTATGCATTTCACATTTACAGCTTCAATGTGACTCGTAAACTTCCACATGACATTAGCAACCAAAAAGGCAATGTCTACGCTCGCACAGGAAGATCACGAGGTGATAAGCGCTATCTGTCCATTCATGAAGCGATGTATTTATTGGTGATAAATACAGCACTTTAATGTGAGAAGGATAGCCTTTCATAGAATTGAAGTGATGTGTATTTATTGGTCATAAATACATCACTTTAATGTTTGAAAGATATTCTCAAAGGGATACATCACAGGCATTTTTGATCTGCACGAATGAATAGTGAATACGCACAACCGCACATACACACACACAGACATTTCTCTAAAAACTATGGATTTGGATTCTAGCGACCTTAAAACGTGAAGATATGTCAAAATTTAGGATTCGCAAAATCGGCCCCATTACAATAACTTCCCACTGAGAACTGGGAAGCTAAAAAGGTAATTAGAGTTAAGATAAGAATAGTATTAATAGGTTTAGAACTTTTGTAAAGACACAGTCGATATTAGAAATAAAATTTCGAGTGCCGCATATCCGTCGCACCTTGCCAATCATTCAAAGTATGGTAATGGGTAAAATACATATTGTTGCAAAGATTACACATCATTGAATTGCGCACAGTTACAATTAAAGTTTAAAGTATCCCTAAAATATTACCACCCTTTTTGGTTTGAAAGTTATGACATTGCTGATCAGTGTAACTTCATTTCACCATTTAAGCCCAATTAGATAAACATAAACTTATTCTTTAGTTCGATGAGTTATTTAGGGTGGTCTCAGATATCTCTCATTTCCTCAAAATATAATACTATATAATATAATAGTTCGATGGGTTATTTAGGGTGGTCTCAGATATCGCTCGTTTCCTCAAAATATAATACTACATTCGATCACATAATATCAATCACTCAGAAACCGGAAAAAAAATTAATTATCAATCAAAATAATATTATGAGATCAGCTGTGTGCGCAAAGCTAATATTTCACCCTACACTTATTTTCTCAAGAACGCCGCTCTTGAAAGTGTAGATGATGTTTTTGGTTTCAGAGTAATCTTGAAAAAAACGCTACGTTTTACACGACGACCGAATCTTCGTTAAGGCTTAAAAATTCTTGACTCAATTCCGAAGCGTGCGGAAGAATATATTGGCACCACATTCGTTCGTCCAATTTTAGAAAAAAGCATGTATCATACTAATGCATTCCTGGTTTTGAATGTCACAAATTTAGGGTTGGTTGTGGCTTAAAGCAGTCTTACTTTTTGCTTTGAGTGATTTATATCTTACAAGCAATTTTTAAAATTTCCGTGATACAATTTCAGATTCAGACTTTTAAATCTTAAATATCTACCAGCAAAAATAAAAGTGAACATGGTTCTAGGCGATTTTTTTCACATATAGATAAATTCAATGATGCAGTATGATGGCGCTCACTAGTGTTCAGCACAGGATATCATATGCGGAGAATGAACCCATCAGATGCTGTAAGATATTAAGCAACATAAGTAAATATAACCCCTACTTCATGAATAAATCCTCTTTCAATATGTGTTTTTGTATTCTCAAACGAGAATCGGTGCTATGCACTTATTGTTTGACCATAGAAACGCAGTATTTGCAACCGACAAGTCTATATTATTATAAATATGACTTCAAGTCATGACCGCGTTTTACATACTGAATTTTTGTTTTTTTACATGACATATACATATTAGGCAAAGCCAACTATTCTCAAAACAGTAACTACAATCAATATAAGTAGAGAATCATAAACATTCCGCGCGCCTTGACGATTCTTAGTAGTCAAATTTAAATCATTTTACATAAAGATCACGTTGACTAATACAAAAAATAAATTCCACAACAATTATCAAATGCGTCGCATATTTTGCGCTAAGATAAACAACAATGGAAATTAAATAGACGAATAAGAAGGAATTAAAGCTTTGTAAGGATACAGAAATTGCTTAATCTTCAGCATGTTTTCATCAAATGTCGAGAGGCAAAATACATAATTTGGTAGCCGCTCGCTTGAAAACTCCTGCATTTGTTTTGACAACAGCCGTTCTGACGATTCCATGACTTCCTGGGCAGACTTCTTGAACTCTTCCTAGAGCCCATTTTAGCGTAGGTAACCCATCATCTCGACAAACGACTAATTGTACAATTTGAAGCTGTGGCCCTTGATTAGATTGCCATTTGGTGCGTCTTTGCAGCTGTGTCAAATATTCGGAAGACCAACGTCTCCAGAAATGTTGTCGAATTTGCTCCAAGTGTTGCCATCTTGACAATCTGTTTATTTTAAGATGCGTAATATCAGGCTCAGGATACGAATTCATTGATTTTCCAATCAGGAAATGACCAGCAGAGAGAGAATTGAGATCATTTGGATCCGATGATATTGCCGTTAAGGGCCTCGAATTAAGGATTGATTCAATTTGAGTAACAAGCGTTGATGCTTCTTCGAACGTCAAGGCAGCGCTTAACGCCACTTTATAAAAATGTATTTTGAATGAATTGACCGTCCCCCCCATAATCCGCCAAAATGCGGAGCTCGAGGTGGCATAAAATGCCATTGTATACGGTCAATCGCTGTGCTATCGATGATTTTGCTTTGATGCTCCGATTGATTGAAAAGATTTCTCAAATCTTCCAAGTCACGATCGGCTCCAACAAAATTTGTGCCGTTATCAGAAAATACGTTAGTCGGTTTTCCTCAGCGACTTATGAAGCGTTTAAAAGCGTTCAGAAACGCATCCATAGTCAAATCCGAAACAACTTCCAAATGAACAGGTTTTATGGTCATGCAAACGAAAACTGCAACGTATGCTTTAATGCGTTTGCTGTTTCGTCGTTTGCCATCCCGTATTATTATGGGTCCACAAAAATCTACTCCGGTGGTGTTGAAAGGTCTCCAAGAAACTACTCGATGCTCTGGAAGATCCCCCATAAGTTGCTCCGAAACACGAGGTTTTGATTTGAAGCAAATCATTCACTTGCGAAGCAGCCATTTGAAGATACTGCGCGCCTTGATCGGCCAATACGATTGCCGTAACGCAGCCAATGTCCCATCAACTCCCGTATGTAAATTTTTTCGGTGTTCATGCTCAACGATGAGTTCTGTGAGTCTCGAATAATGAGATAACAGCACTGGGTGTTTTGCATCTTGCTGAAGGTCTGAATGCTTGAGTCTGCCACCAACCCGCAACAAACCGTCTTTGTCTATAAATGGATTTAAGTCTCTTAAAATGCTCTTTTTTGAGATTTCATGGCCCTTTTATAAGGCACTCAATTCTTCGGTAAATTTTAATTGCTGCTCCTTACGTATGAGACACTTTCTTGCATGTTCCAGTTCATTAGCAGTTAAAAAACCGGAGAATTTAAATCTGCATTCCTTTCTGAACCTTTGAGCTACTCGATGACACGTAGCAGTAACTCGAATGAGCTTAGTGAGTGTTGAGAATTTATCAAAAGGATCGATATCGTCTCGTATCTGGAATACAACCGTTGGTGACTGAGTCGATTGACTCAGCTGCTACTCGTCAGTTTCCGGTATTTCCGGGGAATATTTAATCACGTGCTCTTCTAGCCATCGAGGGCCGTTCCACCACAGGCGACAAATCTTCAATCCTTTCGGGTTCAAGCCCCGAGACACAAGATCAGCAGCTGAGCTCCACATAGTTCTAACTTCGGAATTGATATCGTTTTTAATGGAGCAACCCACGATTTTGAGCACAATAATTGCACCTGAATGATTTCGCGAGAATCAATGCTCCGTATATAAACGCAAGCCCCATATGCGCGTTCACTAGCGTCGCAAAACCCATGATGCTCTAAAACTTCATTCATGTCATTGCCGATGATTGTTCGTGGTATATGGAAATCGTGCATCGTTTGAATTTTCATTAAATAATCCGACCACTCAGTGTGGATGTCTGAAGGCAGAGATTCATCCAAATCGATTTGAAGTTTCCATAGCTTCTGAATGATTACTTTTGCGATGAGTATCACAGGCTATACTGGATAAAATCGATCTTTTCGTATGTGAGCTCGGATTCGATGACTTGATATTAATTGTGTATTGAAATACATCTTTTGATGGATTCCATCTTACGCCGAGAGTCTTTGAAGTCCCATCTTTATCCAATTCCAGAACAGTATTCGAGACAGACAATCCGAGCAGGTTTTTGAGCAACTATTGATTATTTGAAGCCCATTGTCGAAGAACTAAGCCTCCTTTTGCAAGTAGTTTCGTCGCTTGATCACGAATTATGAAGGCATCTTTGATGGAATTCACTTCTGTTATGAGAACATCGACGTAAAAATCTCTGCGGACTAACATAGCTCCAATCGGAAAATCCTTTTCCTCCAAATCAGTCAATTGATGGATGACCTTGGTTGCCAAAAATTAAGCTGGTGCCGTGCCATAAGTCAACGTTATTAGCTCGAATGTTTTGATATCATCGCATGGTTGATCGCGCCAAAGAATGCGTTGAAGAGGAATTTGCGATTCATCTACGACCACCCGACGGTACATTTTGGCAATGTCAGCCGTCAGAGCGTATTTGAAGCTTCGAAATTGTAGTAATGTTGAGAATAAGTCTTGCAGGATAACAGGACCAACCATCAAAGCATCGTTTAGTGAAATACCACTGGATGTTTTGCTTGATGCATCGAACACTACTCTCAATTTTGTTGTTACACTTGTATCCTTGATTACGCAATGGTGAGGAAGATAGAAATGAGGTCTTATGTCCAATGTTGGGTCATTGTTACTAAGCTCTCTCATATATTTCAATTCCACATACTCATGAATAAAGTTGCTGTATTCAACTTTGAGTTGAGGTTTTCGCTCCAAGATTTTAAATCGTTGTAGAGCTGTGTCCTTCGAATTTCCTATTTTTCGGAGTAATTCGTTTCGGGTTGGGAGAGTTACAATGAATCGTCCCTCTGAATTGCGCTTATAAGTCTGCGAAAATTGTCCCTCGCAAAGACGTTCTTCTGGTGTTCGAGTGACTTGCCTAGTATTATGTTCGATTTGCCAGAATCATGAGAGACTTGCGCTGAGGTGATCGTTGATCGCTAAATGACACGATGTTTGTATTTTTAGGCGATCTCGTGACATCAGTTTTCAAGTCTCTTTCGCTTTCCGCTTTCTGCCATGTCGGTTGATCTTCTCCGAGTTTTATTTTGCCAATGCAAAGTAATTCTAAAAATATCTCTGCTCCAATCAATATATCCACAGTTGACGGATGATTGAATTCAGGATCTGCCAACGTGATACCATCTGGGATTTGCAATTCGTCAGGATCTAATTAATTCGCTGGGAGACACTGAGTTATTTTCTCAATTACAAGACAATTTAATTTCGCTTGGTAATTGTTGATCCTTGATTTGATCATTATTTTTGTAAACTTGCGAGTTTACGTTGACATCCCTGCTAAACCCGAAATCGGAATGTCAGTGATGATTTCTTTTAATCCAAGTTTTTTGACACAATCAACGGATACGAAACAAGATTCTGATGCTGAGTCCAGTTGTGCTCGACACGGCGTTGGTTTACCTCTCACATTCATAATATAGATGATTGCTGTGGATAGAAGTACTCGTTTGTCTTGGTTAAATACAGCAAGATTTACGCTCAATGCCGCTGTTTCTTGATTGCTTGTACCATTGATGCTCGCTGGAATAGTTTTAAGTTGACCTTTTGGTATTTGTTCTAAATGAAGTAACGTATTATGACGTTTGCCGCATTTTCGACATGATCCTCCTTTGCATTGTCTTGCTGCAACTTTCAAACAATTCAGGCACAATCTACGCATCCTTATTTCTTTGATTCGTTGTTCTATCCCAAGTTGCATTAACTTGTTGCACTTGTATAGTGAATGGTCTTCTTCACTGCAATACGGGCACATTATATTTGTCGTAGCTACATGAGCGGTTGTTCACCGGCTGTGTTCGGATTTATTATGACCAGTAATGTTTGAGACAGCCATTTGTGATCGCGATGATGCTTCCAATGCTCGACAACGTTGAGCGAGAAAATCTGTCAGTTGATCGAAAGTTGGAATTTCACCCCTTTTTATCGTGGTTTCCCATTCTCTACTCATAGTTTGATCTAACCGACTAGTGACCAAATAAATCATCAGATCGCTCCAATTATCAGTGGGTCGTTTAAGAGCTTTCAGAGCCCGCACATGCTTTAGAACTGTGTCTAATAATGTCGCAATGCTACGTGATTTTCTTTGTATATCACAGGCTGCTCCAATAAAGCTCGGATATGTTTTTGAATTATGAAATTGTCATCATCGTATCTGTCGACCAACATTTTCCAAGCTTCAACATAATTTGCGTCAGACGTTTCGAGTGAGCTAACCACATCATGTGCTTCACCCTTTAGCACTGATAACAGATATTGCATTTTTTGAGTATTTGGCAGCGAAGAATTATGATGAATCATGCTGGTAAAAATATTTCGAAATGGAATTCATTCCTCGTATTTTCCCGAAAAGATTTGCATTGCGACGCGCGGCAATTTTAGATGATCATTTGACGCCGTGCTTGCATGTGAGAAAGGCGTTCCTTCTCTTCGGTCTTGAACTGGTAGCAATTCATCATTTTTTGTTTGGATAAATGTCTCAAAACGCACTGTCACTTCAAAATATTTTGTTTCGAAGGAGTTCCTTTCTCCTCTGTGATTTTCTTGGAAATCCTCAGAATTTTCCAATTCCCCGATTTCAATCTGAACTTCATCAAATTCGTCCCAAAGTTCTGTGAATTTGGCTAATCGTTGACGCAACTCAACTATTGTTACTTGAGTTATGATGAATTCGTTCAAATATGTCTGATATCTCGTACACGATGATTTGATTGTCCCACGCTTTGATATCAGCGTTTTGAGCCGTGCTGCCTATTCAGTCATTTCTAATTTGGTTTAGTTTTATTTTTACGGATCACTGCTAATGTTCACGTTTTCGTTATTACCCGGCGTCTCAACTGTAAGACACTAGCGAGATGATTTACGCGATTTGTTAATTAATTTTTCGCGGATAATCCGGCTCGACGGACCAATGTTTTTGTATTCTCAAACGAGAATCGGTGCTATGCACTTATTGTTTGACCATAGAAACGAAGTATTTGCAACCGACAAGTCTATATTATTATAAATATGACTTCAAGTCATGACTGCGTTTTACATACTGAATATTAGGCAAAGCCAACTATTCTCAAAATAGTACCTACATGCCGAATCAAGTTAAATCGAAAATCATAAACAATATGTCTTGCTTGACAAATAAATAATTATATATGTACATCTAAATAAGCACACACACACACACACACACACACATATATATATATATATATATATATATATATATATATATATAAATCTAGCGACAAAAAAGTACAAATTGGTTTTTCGTAACATATTCTGAGAATAACTGCTGCATTTCCTTTTTTACGTTAAAATTCTAGTAAAGTTACTGTTAATTTTAGGAAATCCCCATTATGGAGCACGTTAAATATAAGTGTTGTGTAAACAAAGAAGAATCAGATAACTTAAAAAAAAGGTTTGTATAAGAATATACCAATTGAAGTTAAGTGTGTAATAATTAGTTTACTTCAGCCAAAAGTAACTAAAATGAAATTGCGACAAGAGAGGAGCATTTTGAAGCTGCTATATGTTTTTAAAATATGAAAGTTGTGGTGCAATATCTCGAAAAATGGGAAACGGTAGGCCACAAAACGGGAAGATAAGATGCTCAAGTATGCTAGTTTGAAAAATCGGTTTGGAAGTGCTGCAGAAATCTAAACTGTTGTGAGGAGACTAAACTAACAAGAGTTTTTGTCCTAAAGTCCTGCAAAAAAAATCGCATTTTACTAATGAGATAAGAAAAATCCGACTTGATTCTGCAAAAAAAATTTAAGATTGGACTTCAGAAGCCATGTCTAAAGTCATATGTTCTGATGAATCTAAGATCAATTTTTGTGAACAAGATGGGACGAAGAGTCTTGAAAGTAGATCAGGAGAAAGATTTAGGCAATGCTGCACTTTGCCCACATTCAAACATTTTCCCTATGTAATGGTATAGGGATCGATAAAAGCTCAAGGGGTAGGGCACATGAAGTTCCTAGAAGGATGCCTGAATGCTGCTGGTTGCAAGGAAATCATCGAAGAAATGTACTACTCTAGAAGTGTTACCTAAGGACACACCGGATCCCATTTTTCAGCCACAGAGCAAAATTGGTAGGCTCAGGTTAGGCAAGGATGTAATATTGCTTACCAGCAAGAGGCTTTAACTTCTAGGTTATAGAACTGAGAAAAAAAAATTTTAGGGATAAAGTCTCTCCTGCGACCAGCATACAGTCTCGATATCAATTCAATTGATATTTTTTAAACTTAGATGAAAACAAGAATGAAAAAAATTGAATCCTTCACTCCAAAATCTGAAAAATATAATTTCAAAGATATGGTTTGGGGAAATATCTAAAGAAGACATAATAAAATACTACGAATCAATGCCTAGGAAAATGGAAGCGGTTATAAAAGACAAAGGAGGTGCTACCAAATATTGAAAACCAAAAAATGGTCATCGCTGAAAACTATGTGACGATAAAAATGCGGTTCAAATTCGAACTCATTCTCAGCCCATTCACCGGACGTGCATAGCAAACGATGGTCCTCGAGGCCACGTTGTTGAGAACGGCGTCGAGTCGATAAATTTGGATTCTCAGTTACACTACACACTATCCTCTACAGCATATGTATATACATAAGTATATACACGCGCGCATACATACATATACACACACACACACATATATATATATATATATATATATATATATATATATATATATATATATATATATACGGCATTTGGGTCACGGACTCCACCAAGAAAGCGGCAATATGGGCATGTGGCAACAAAGCTTTACAAGGCACCATGGATGATGAAAAAGCTGGGTTTACGAGCGCCAAAATAAATGGTGTTTATGTCTACAGCTGATATGCTGCTCCTAGCGCAACACTAGCGGAATTTCAGTGCATGATGGTCGATCTTGTCTTAGATGCAAGAAAGTTTAACCCTAAAGTTATCGCTGGTGACTTTAATGCATGGGCAGTGGAATGGTGTAGTAAATTGACAAATGCTAGGGGGCAAGTTCTTTTAGAATCTTTTGCGCAAATGGATCTGGTGCTCGCCAACGTTGGTGGAGTCAACACATTTCGCAAAAGGGGTACCGGCTCAATAATTGATTTGACCTTCGTGAGTCCAGCACTGGCAAAGAACATGGACAGGTACGTTAGCGAAAAATACACCCACAGCGACCATCAGGCAATATTATTAAGGCTGGATTGCGAAGCTAATAAGGGTCAAACTTTTCGACGAAAGCTGCGAATGGAATGGTCTACGAGGGCTTTTGATCAGGATGCGTTTGTTGTAACAATGAACGCAAACTCTATCGTAAGGGGAACAGCTACCGAAAAAGCCTCGCAAGTGGTAGCACATTTGACACGGGCATGTGACACGGCGATGCCGAGAAGAAGATGCATTCCAGGTAGGAAGCCAAATTATTGGTGGAGTACTGAAATCGCAGAGCTGAGTGTCTCAAGACCAGGAGATGCCAACGAGCGCGGGAAAGGCTTGATCACGAAGAATGGGAGCAGTCGTTTAGGGAGCTACGAAGCAGACTTAAACACGCCATAAAAAAAAGGGAATGCTTCAAGCAATTTTGCGAAGAAGCGGATGTGAACCCTTGGGGTGGTGCATATAAAGCAGTGATTTCGAAGCTGAAAGGCTATAAGTCACCATAAATCACATGCCCAAAAATGCTTGGGAACATCGTGCAGGTACTCTTCCCTCAACGGAAGAGCACGGAAATGCTATCAGATTTCCCAGTGTACCCGGCAACCATTCCACCGGTAACTGAAGAGGAACTGATCAAAGCGTGCAGTAGGTTGGAGGACAACAAGGCACCAGGCCCGGAAGGTATCCCTAACAAAGCGCTGAAAGTAGCGGTGAAGACAAGGCCGGATGTATTCGCCAGCACATTTGATGCGTGCATGCGTGAGAGACCTTTCCTACCATCTGGAAGATGCAGAAACTGGTTTTGTTACCGAAACCAAACAAACCACTAGGAGAACCTTCGTCGTATCGCCCCATCTGCCTTTTGAATACAACAGGTAAGTTGCTGGAGCGTATCATATACAACAGGTTGGCTCCCATTATTGAAGACCGAGGTGGTATATCCAACTCTCAGTATGGTTTTCGTAGAGCACGCTCTATAGTTGACGCTATCAACTCGGTGATAGGATTGGCTAAGAATGCCATGGCGTCCAGTAAATGTTGCGCTATAGTAACTCTGGACGTCAAAAAAGCATTTAACTCGGCAAACTGGGAGAACATCAACGCGTCCTTGATTAAAATAGGAGTCCCGAATTATTTGGCAAAATTGGCAAGGCGATATCTATCGGAAAGAACGCTTCTCTACGAAACGAAGGGATTAGAGAATACACCGTGACCGCGGGAGTCCCGCAAGGCTCTGTGATTGGTCCCCTTCTTTGGAATGTGATGTACAACGGAGTGCTTGAACTTGAACTTCTTGAATACCTAACGGTAGTCCCTTGGAGGAGAGGAAGGGGAAGAGGGGGTCGTTTTAGTGCGGTTAAAGTCCCACACTAGTCTCCCATGAGAAACCGCAACCGGCCTTTTTTAGGGGGAGTGCCTATGCGGGTTTCCACCTCCCAATATATATATATATATATATATATATATATATATATATATATATATATATATATATATATGTAAGGAAAGTATGATCTTTCCTTTTTGAATTCGGCGCGCGACTGGATCGGCAAGGTAGACCTTTAATTACCAACCAACTAAGATGGGTAGCACCGGTTGGAGCCACGCGTAGATCACTTCGCGAAGCAAGTGACAGTGACAGTGACAATGTGGGATCGGTACGCGAAGAGTGACTATAGACTTTGAATTTTGTTTCTTTTGGATATAGGTAATCTAGTTTAAAATATTCAAATTGTATTTTATTAATAAACAAACTTTTGGATATAGAGAAACACTTCAAGTTTTTATTCACCGTTAAAACAAAGTGAAACAAAAAATATAACCTCGCATCATAAAACAAAATTCATGCTGAAATTCACAATGGACAAGCTACTGTTCTCATTTAAAGTACTTGGTGCTGCAGATGGCAAGACGAATGCACTGTGCATAACCTCAATTGGCACACCGAACGGACACAAGTACATTGTGCCAAATGAATATTTGGATGCACGCTGTCACGAAGCGCTCAAGAAAACTACAACATTCACCAAATTAAAAAAGACGCTGACTCAAAGAGGCCAAATGAGGAATATTTGGATTCCTCTCAACGAAGATTTGAAACAAACGTATTTAGATGAAGGTAACAACTTACAAATTAATGATGTATATTTAGAAGAAGAAATTGAAAAGAAAAACGGCACTAAGGAAGGAAGTTCTTCAGAACAATCGCTGATCCAATTATTAGAACAACTGCTAAAAAAAAGTAATGAACAATCGCAGTTAAGAATATAGGCAAAATAGCTAAAGAATTTACAATCGACAAATTTAATGGAAAAAATTCAAATGCGAATCAATGGATAGATAGCTTTGAAAAGGAATGCGAAAGATTTAATATAACAGAAAATGACAAAAAATTGAAATATTAAAGTCATTCATGGATAAAGGGGCTACAGATTGGTATAGCAGCACATTTTTAAAACTCACTATCGAAGGAAAATGGGAAGACTGGAAAACAAATTTTTGCTATACATTTTCAAGCAAAGGCTGGTCTTTAATAAGATATGCAATGTCATTCAAATATCAATCAGGCTCTTTGCTTGATTATGCGCTAAGAAAAGAAAAACTTTTATTAGAAGTACGCAAATCCATTGATAATGGAACATTAATAGATTTAATCGCAACTGGCTTGCCAATTTTCATAGCTGATAAAATTGACAGAGAAAAAGTAAAGAAAACTGAAGACCTATATAATGAAATAGGTAAATTAGAACATTTATCATTTAAGAAAAATTCAGATACAAAAAAGTATAAAACCACAAAAGATAAAATTGAAAAAAAAAACCTGCGAAATTTGTAAGAATAAAAACAAAGGCACTAGATTCCACCCGGAAACCGAATGCTGGTTCAAGGATAAAGAAAGCAATGAAGTAAAAACAAGACAGATAAACAACTCCACACTTGAAGTAGAGTTGAGTGATAATGATCCAAAAAACTACTAATCCCACCATTAATTAGACTGAAGGTGAAACTCAATGACATTTTAGAAGTAGTCGCCATTTATGACGCAGGCGCAAATGTCTCATTGATAAATTCAAAATTAATACACTTGAAAAAAAAACAACGTTACAAAAATGATAAACTTGAGGACAATTAATGGTGTACACAAGTCGGATGGTATGATAACATTAAAAGTGAAAATATTCAATACAGAAGAAAATATGGATGTATTCATAGTCAATAATGAAAATTTCAAACACGACTTCCTAATAGGGCTGGATTGCATAAAAAAATTTAAACTGATACAAAATGAAAAACTAGAAATAGAACAAAAAACGGGTAATCTCACTGAAAACCAAGAAAGATATGAAATAAACTTCAATGAACATATAGATCAAGGAAATTTTGAAATCTTAACAAATTACTTAAGTTCTTTTGAAGAAAAAATAATAGAAAAACTCATAGAGAAATATAAAAATATATTCGCAAAAGACAAATATGATATAGGAAGGGTAAAAGATTACGAAGCCAGAATAGATCTCGTGGTAGATAAATATTGCAGCAAAAGACCCTATAAATGTACAATAGACGATAAAAAGGAAATAGAGGAACAAGTTTCTAAATTATTACAAAGAAAACTAATCGAAGAATCATACAGCCCTTTTGCGGCTCCAGTAACCTTAGCCTATAAGAAGGATGAAAACAAAAAATCGAGATTATGTGTAGATTTTAGGGACTTGAATAAGATAATAGTTCCTCAATCACAACCCTTTCCATTAATCGAGGACCTAGTAACAAAAACAAGAAATTGCAAATATTTTTCAAAACTTGATATAAATTCAGCGTTTTGGTCAATTCCCCTCAGAATAGAAGATAGAAGCAAAACGGCATTTGTAACCCAGGAGGGCCACTTCCAGTGGACTTGTTTGCCATTTGGACTAAAAACAGCACCAGCAATATTTCAAAGAATATTGAGCAACATAATGAGAAAACATAAATTATCAGATTTCGCAGTCAACTATATAGACGACATACTGATTTTTTCAAAATCTTCGAAGAACATATTGATCATCTATCGAGATTACTAGAAGCAATAATAAATGAAGGATTTCGATTGAAGCTATCTAAATGTACATTTGCGTTGGAATCCATACAATACTTAGGACATAAAATAGGGTATAACTCAATTTCACCACTAAATGATAACCTAATCTCAATACGAAATTTTCCGGTTCCAAAAAATCAGAAAAATGTCCGACAATTTTTAGGGAAGATCAATTTTTATAATGAATATGTACCGAAGATTTCCATTATTCTGGAACCACTACATAACTTATTAAGGAAAGGTCAACAATTTACTTGGTCAACAGAATGTCAAAAAGCCTTCGAATACATGAAGAATTTCCTTTGTCGGCAGCCAGTACTAGCAGTTTTTGATCCTGAACTACCAGTACACATTTATACAGACGCGAGCTTACAAGGTATAGGAGCTGTAATGAAACAACCACAACTGAATGACACAAAAAAAATAGAAAAACCAATAGCATACTTTTCAAAGAAACTGAATGAATCCCAAAAAAGGAAAAAAGCTATTTACCTCGAATGCCTAGCAATAAAAGAAGCAGTGAAGTATTGGCAACACTTCTTCATGGGAAAACGCTTCAAAGTATTTTCGGATCATAAGCCGCTAGAGAGAATGA
The DNA here is from genome assembly GCA_963942545.1 of Oxycera nigricornis. NCBI lineage: Eukaryota > Metazoa > Arthropoda > Insecta > Diptera > Stratiomyidae > Oxycera > Oxycera nigricornis. The sequence continues at coordinate 38,988,870 of OZ012661.1, read as the reverse complement.
ATATTAAAGCCAGAACAGACGAGGAATTAGGGGATCTTACTTATTATTTATCACAATACGACTTTGAAATAATATACCGTCCGGGAAAGGAGAACCTGGAAGCAGATTGCTTAAGCAGAAACGCAGTACTAGAGTCTCAAGAAGGCGAAGAAGAAATATTAAAAATTGTTAATCTAATACAACTAGACGACATCATACAAGACCAAAAATTTAACAAGAATTTAGAAAATAACAAAAATAATTTAATATTCGAGAATGATCTATATTATAGAAAAGAAAGAAAGAAGAAAAAAATCGTTTTGTCAGAAGAGTTTTGTCAGAAATTAATCGAGAATATCCATAGAAAATTTTGCCACATAGGGATAAGACAAATGCAGAGCAAAATACTGCCTTACTATACCGCAAAAAACATATCGAAGAATATTGAGAAAGCTTGTAAAAATTGCGTAACTTGCATACAGAACAAAACGAGAAAACATATTAAAATTGGTCTGATGTCACATCTCGGTCCAGCAGCAAAACCGTTTCAAATTGTTTCCATAGATACAATCGGTGGATTCGGCGGTTCACGATCCACTAAAAAATACTTGCATCTTCTAGTAGATCATTTTACTAGATTCGCATACATATTAACATCCAAAACACAAAGCACGGGAGACTTCATTAAATTGACAGAAAATGTTCTGAAAGATCATAATATCGAAATACTTTTAACAGACCAATACCCAGGCATAAATTCAAAAGACTTCAAAAAGTTCGCAGAAAATAAAAATATCACAATGATCTTTACGGCGGTTAATTCACCATTCTCGAATGGGTTAAATGAAAGGCTCAATCAAACTTTGGTCAATAAGATTAGGTGTAAAATAAACGAAGAAAAAAACAAAAAAATGGCATGGACAACCATAGCACATAACTGTGTCAATAAATACAACGAAACCGAGCATACAGTAACAGGGTTCAGTCCAAAATATTTATTAATAGGTGAAGATACATCGGTACTACCAAATGAACTGAAAAAAAAGAAGGATGGAAATTATCTAGATTATGATAGAGCAATAGCCTTTGAAAACAGCAAAAAAAACCATGACTACAATAAAAAGATATACGACAAAGACAGGATAAATTACAACTTCAAGATCGGAGAATTGGTATATGTTGAAAATGGTAACCGACTAAATCGAAAAAAACTAGACTTGTTGAGAATTGGACCCTATAGAATCCTGAACAAAGTATCGAACTCTATATACGAAGTTGACACAACACATAGAAAAGCAGAATCGAATTTTTTTCACATCTCCAAACTCATTCCTGCTCCAAATGCTTGAGATATGGAAACTACAATAGGCACCCAACCGATAAGGATTTTATGTATGTTTTGTAGTTTGTACAAAAAAAAACTTTATTCCAAAGTTTTATCGTGGGGGGGGGGGAGATGTAAGGAAAGTATGATCTTTCCTTTTTGAATTCGGCGCGCGGATCGGCAA